>CACTHL010000837.1:0-145959 GCA_902712375.1 Dioscorea dumetorum | reverse complement strand
TTATTAAAACATTGCTTCAAGTCATTCCTTAAATGGACATTTCTTATCATTTTTTTTTTTTTTTTTTTTGACTTTTGGTCACTGAGTTTTCAGTAGTCATTTACTAACTTAGTTAATGAGTTTGTGGTTTACAATAAGAAAATGATAATTTTTTTTTAAATAAACAGGTGAGGGTTTGAATTTTCTTTTTTCTAACAAAATGGTTGAGAGTTATGATTTCTGTAGTTTTTATATATGTTAGTACTTTTATAAATACTAGTTTTATATTAATTTTTTTTTTTTGCAATTAATTGGTGTCTTTGGTTTTTCACTTTTTTGTATGTAATTTTTTTATAAAGTATTCAATTATTTTTACATGAGTTTTGGTAAAAAAAAAATTATTTCATCACTTATAATGATAAAAATGGTAATTTACCAGAGTTTTAAGAGGTTGATGTCATTAAAAAATTACTTCATATTTGACATGTATAAACAAGACAAAAAAAGGTTTATTATTTTATTTAAATATGAATCTTTATATTATTATTATTATTATTATTATTTTAATGCATAAAAAAAGATCTTCTAGAAACACCAGTTGCACTTGGCACTTTATTATGAGTGTTTTTGCTTCATGGTGGAATTAAAAAAAAAAAAAGAAATATAGAAAGATAAGTGAAAAGAAATTTATTTTTGGATGTTTTAAATATATTAAAAAAGATTGGCATTTAGCTTTGCCACCTAAGACTTTTCTAGAAGGTCCTAGAAGAGGGACCCACTCAAATTGGAGCTTTTTCTTTGCATTTATTCACCCCATGATCTTCTCTAGTTGGTTCCATCTTATCAACTTTTTTATGGTTAGTAACTATCAAATAAAATAAATTAAAAATAAGATAATTATTTAATATCGCTTTATGAAGTTTGTAAAGAGATTAATGATACAGTACCAGCACTTAGTTTATTCACACTCTGTTGCTAATTACATAAAATGATACGTGATTTATCTATATTTATAATAAATTAATTATTAAGTATTTAGCTCAATTATATTTCAATAAAATAACTATTAAAGAAATATTTTAGAAAAATAATTATATTTTCATGCTTTTTTTTCCACAAACCCACCATAAGATAGTCAATGTGAATGTGTACACAATTTCCAGATATTCTTGTACTTTTTTTTTATTTAACAAAGGGGCATGCTAGTTGGAAAAAGCTATATCTATATGTAGCTTCTAAAAATATGCATCTTTTTTTTATTTAACTTTTTTGCTATATATGTATATATATAGTCTTAACTTGAAATAAATTTCATGATTTATGTGATAAATATTAAAATTAAAAAACAAGGATAAAGTACGGAATTGGTGAAATGTCATTTCCCACGTACCTATTTGGGTCCACATTTGGGTCTGGTTGATTGTTGTTTTCTGTAAAATGTTGCATGGAGACATCAGTGACCCATATGACGTGCCTGTGGGATCATGATTTTAGAGTTATAAATTTTAGAAATCCAACTTTTTTTTTTTCAGTGTTTATATTAATTAATTAGTTACTATTAGAAAGATGATTTATATTTATCATTTTTTATTTGAAAAATTAACTATTTAAACAGAAAAAAATAGTTGAGGATGTTAAATTAGTTCATAGATTAACCAAAATTATTTCATTCAGATGATTAGAAACACTAACATGGGTCTTTTGCAGCACAACTCTTGACATGTGTGCTCGGGACAAATAACTCATATGTATTGAGATAATGATAATAATAATAATAATAAAGTTATACTATTAGCTCATGAACATAAACGGTATATATTCATTAAAAAAATTTTCATTAAATTAATATTTTATGAGGTCCCTGTTATAGACTCCCTGGAAACCAATAGGGAAAAAAACAATTATTTAAAAATTTAGTCATAAATCCTTCTACATCAGTATCCAATTGAAAAAAAAATAAAATTCCCAAGATATAATAATTATTGATAGTATGTTTGAAATATACACACACTATTATCATGTGAGAGCAATTGCTCACGCCACTCTCCACAGCCACAAAACCCTATTCATATGTTTCTAGAACTCCTCTCAATTCCCAATTTCTAATTAATTTTTTATTTATCTTCGATTTATTATTGATAATATGTTTCAAATATATAATATATATATATATATATATATATATATATATATATATATATATATATATATATATATAACTGGTAGTCCAGTTGCTCACGCCACTCTCAGCAGTTACAAAACCGCCCTATTCATATGCTTCTAGAACCCCAATTCCCACTTTTCTCCCCATATAACCATACTCAACTGCTACCATTTGTACGAGTGAGTTCCTTTTACAACTAAATAAATACAAACCGTAACGTTTGAAATACCATTCACCTTACCCTAAAAAAATATTTATATAATTAATTTTTTTTTTAAAAAAATTGATTACGATCGAATATATAGAGTTTCAGTTGGATTTGAGATACCGGACATCCGAATCCCAAATTGAACACCGACAAATAAAAGAAATAAAAATAAAAAAAATATTATTAAGTTAGTACTTACGCTTATGACTAGCCAGCCATCAATCATGCAATCCAGTTATCGCCAGGTGTATGGATCCCTACATAGGAGATGCATATCCACCACATCCCAATCACTTCTATCCATCCGTCCATTTATGGATGTGATCTATCACTCCTTCCCTACTTATACCCCCCTCTAGCCGCTTCATGATTCTCCAAACTCTCTTTCCTCATTTTTCTAAGTAACTGATTCTTGTTCTGGTTGTTGTTATAGTGAGTGAGATCTTTAAAAGGAATGTTTACCATGATGAACGGTTGTGATGAGGAGCAGGCGCTGATCCCGGGGCTACCGGAAGACATCGCGTTGGATTGCTTGGCGCGAGTGCCGCACCGATTTCACCAGGGATTGCGACCAGTTTGCCGACGCTGGTGCCAGCTTGTAACGTCGCCGGACTTTTATCTTCACCGCGAGCGAATCGGCACCGCGGAGGACCTTATCTTTTTGGTTCAAGCGCAGCCGGCGGAGAAGGCTGAAGGAGGGGTGGATCAGGTCACCACCGGGGAGAGTAAGGCGGAGTTTCGGTTGCCGAGCTGTGCGTTGGTGGCGTACAACGTAACGATGGATGTGTGGGGGAGGGTGAGAGGGGAGGTGCCGGTGTTTGCGAGGGTGGCGGCGGCGGGAGGGAAGGTGGTGGCGATGGGGGGTTGGGATCCGGAGTCGCTGGAGCCGATGAGGGAGGTTGGGGTGGTGGATCCGGTGACGGGGAGACGGAGGGTGGGGAAGGGTATGCCGACGGCAAGGTCGTTCTTTGCTGCGGCGGCGATGGGAGGGAGGGTTTTCGTGGCCGGAGGGCATGATTCACAGAAGAACGCGTTGAGGACCGCGGCGGCGTATGATGTGGAGATGGATGATTGGGCGGAGCTGCCGGCGATGGAGGAGGAGAGGGATGAGTGTCAGGGGACAGTGGTCGGGGGGAAATTCTGGGCGGTGAGTGGGTATCGGACGGAGGGGCAGGGGAGGTTCGATCCGACGGCGGAGTGCTACGATCCGGAGACGGAGGGGTGGATCAAGGTGGAAGGGATCTGGGAGGAGGGTGGTGGGGGGCCGAGCGCAGCGTTCTTTGCGGCGGGGGAGGGGAAGAGGCTTGGGTACGTGGATGGGAGGGGGGCGAGGGAGTACGAGAAGGGGTGGAAAGGGGCGGCGGCGGGGCCAGAGGGCATAAGGACGGTGGCGGTGGCGGTGGCGGCGGCGGCGGCCGCGGTGGCGGCGGCGGCGGCCGCGGTGGCGGGGGAGAGGGTTTTCGCGATGGGGACGGAGGGGGAGGGGCGGGGGGGCCATGCGGGTTGGGTTTTGGAGAAAGGGAATTGGAGACGGATTCGGATGCCTAACGGGTTTTCTGGATCCGTTTACTCCGCCACTGCAGTCCGGATTTGAACCCGAACCCATTAAGGGTGTTAGATAGTATGAGTTTGGCTTTTTTTTTTTTTTTTTTTTTTTTTGCGGTGAGAGGCTTGCATTATGAGTGCTATTTTTAGTTGTTTGATAGGTGTTCTTGATAGGAGACACTGAACTGTAATGACAGCGAAATAGAATGTTGATGAAAAAAAGTCTGAACGGTTTGGTATCAATTGCTTTAGAGCATGTGCTGAAGCAGAAAATGGCAGAGAGAAGTGGTTCTTGTTTCAATGGGCCACAGACAATTTCATTTCACAGAAACATTCACAAACTAGATTTACATGGGAGCTTTCAAAGCACGCATTTGCCTGCTGAAAACCAATATACTAAGAATTAAATAAATACAAAAATAAAAGAAAAGTAGCAAAGTTGTTTGTTGTTCTTGTTTTTGGGGTGTGGTTGCCTTTCTGAAAGCAATTAACTAATCCCTCTGAAGCCGCCTCCGAATCAGTGAATTTCCACTAAATCCAAACTCTCCGCTTTCTCTCCGGCTTTCGGCCTATTTCATTTCCAGAATAACAGGGCTTTATCACAGGTGGACTTCGCAAATTATCGACATTACCATTCTCTTCATCGCCGGGCTGGCACTCTCTTGGCAGGATACGGAGGACTTGGCTTCCTCCTTTACCTGCTCCTGACTTTGTTCGTTTATACGGCTGACCTCGAGGTCCTGCAGATCTTCCACAGCTGCCTGGGTGGGTACTTATCAAAACTTCATGGATACTCTGCGTACAGATAGAAGATAGGATAAACTTTTCTGGTATACTCTCGCGCATAAGTCCAACCCATAGTGATGTATGAGTCCAGTGCTTCACTGGCAGAGTGAAGACGAGCATTTACATCCTTTCAAGGGTCTACAACAACAGGCTGATCTGAGTGTGCAGCAGTAAACAGGTCCAGAGTGCTTCCAACAATGTCAGGTTCAGGGGCATCTCCAAAGCTTGATACAATGCTACCAGGCCAAACTACATCCAATCCGCTACAAAGGCTTCGAGCAACACTATTAGATAGGCTTTGGCTCAGAGACAGCTGCTGACTATTGGCCTTCATCAAATATTCAAGCCGAACCTTTGCCTCAGCAATACGGGAATGAACAGCTTCGATACTCCACAGAATTTGCTCCTGTGTTGCATCCTTACCTCCTGTCATTAACCACTCATTGAGAGCTTCATAAGCATCTATGCTTTTGTTTTTCTGGTCGACTGTGATGTGGTACAGAGAAAGCTAGCTGTAAAACCACCAAAAATAATTAAATTAAAAGTAATAATAATAAGAAGGAGAAGAAGAAAATTCCAGAAATGTTCTTTCAACTTAAAATAAACAATAACCCAAGTACAAGAAAGTGTAGAAGTTCATTGCATCAAGGGACTATGCACATGTACATGATATAAGGTGCAAGTGCAAGTATTGACTAATTCTTTGTGATATTTATTCAAGCTCCACTTTCTTTTTACATGTTATCTTTAAGATGAAGCCATTTGAAGTCTCTGGTTTAAATACCAAAAAAAAAATCAAGTCCGAAATGTTTGACCAGAAGCATATGGACACATATCTTCAGATGAACTTAGAGGCTGGTCAATACATTTAAACCAACATGCATTCATATAAGAGAATATAATATAAACATTTTATCATCAGAATGTGCAAACACAATAAGTCTGTCTGGTGACTGGGTAATGAAAACAATGGTTTCGAAGAAGAACTATATGTACCTGGATCACCACAATCATCAGCAAAAGAGCAACAGTTCACATCCGATCTTTTGTTTTCTGTTAAATATCACAGTCAAGACTTTAGATAAAAGAGGCATGCGCATGATAAGCTAAACAACAATACATAGTCAAAAACAGTCCATACCAAAATAGGAGAATAAATTGTGGTGTAAAATATATGACGAAATGTCAACTGTGTCTTCGTTCCTTTTCCTTCTCCTCCTCTTCATTGCTTGCTTATTGTAGTTCAGACAAGTTAAGGGAACTGCCCTAGAAACAGAACCATCTAATTCAACCATTGTTGATTGTAGCTGCTTTTTGTGTAGATATGTCACTAGTTCCTTATCGTACATTCAAGCTTGAGAGTATAATTCATTCATCCGTAATTCTATCTATTCACACCTCCACATAAGAGGACAGATAAAGTTTCTCCAATGATCACTTAATGTTTTTTCTTCCTGCACAGATTATAAGGATAAGTATGTCAAGTTTTTGAAGATAAAAATACGCAAAGATTTTGTATCAACAATGAGAAATTAAATAGTTTTGCACAGGGTGAAGATACATAGTCATGGCAACCAAGCTGGCAAATATAAAATTCTTTCTCAGTCATGTGCTTCTTCTCACTAACCTATATATATATATATATATATATATATATATATATTCATTCAGCCTTATTCTAGTTGGATTGAACTTCAAATTGTGAATTGTACAGAAGGTAACAGATAAACAGAGTAAGCTGTCAATAAACCCAAGCATGGACATTTATCAAGATGGGTTCCTCAACTAAATGCCCTTAACATTCACATTGTACCTACTTTTCAATTGTGCTATAAGTATCATTTAACAGCCACATAAAGAAAAGCACATTGCCTGATGAACTAACAATAAGTACTTAATCCCTTACGTCCAATTCTCTCAACAACTATATAATCAAGTGACTAAAAATCTCACATAAAGTAACACCAAAATGAAGACTAATTAACTCAATGGCCTGCAAAAGAGCCAAAAAATGAACACGAATGCATAATTGAAAACCAAAGCGCAACATATGTCAATAAGTAAACATTAAAAAAAAAAGAACAAAAATATAAAATATAAATCTCAGAACCTGACAGCATCATTAGCATTATGACAAACCAAAATCATGACGTTGTGCACAAGAACAAGTGTATTTTCAATCCTATTCTTTGCTAGAAATTTCATTTAATTCATGACGAGTTGAAATATTCTTTTCCACTTAACTTGCCCTTACACATTGATCACTGGAGCCGCATTATATAAAGCAAAAACTAGCTGACTGTTAATTTTCTCATCAAACATTAATTTTACATGTTCTACGAGCAAATGTAGGCAAAACAAGGTCATCAACATTGCAAGTGTCAAACTTTAATCATGCACTGATATCATCCGATGCAATTAAACATAAAAAAAACATCAGATGGATTAAAAAAAATACCTGATAAGCCGTAAGAATCCATTGAAAAGAGTTCGCTGCTTCACAGCACGCACTCCTGAATCCACATCCACATCACTTTAGCTTGAATAAAGCTCCTTGTTTGACGCTGATAGTGTGTTGCCGAAGGAGCTTGAACTCTCAGTAGCATCAGGGTCCTCAAATTGAAAAAGCTCCAGATCATCCCCATCACCAGATTCAAGAACATCAACTTCTATATCCTCCAAACACTCGTCCACCTTCGTCACACCGCCCAAAAAATCCTCATTAGCATCTTTGGGCTCATCTTTGACTGCATGCTCGGATTTTTTTCTCTTCTTCACCAACAATCGATGCCTGAGCGGGTGCCATCTGAGGCTGATCGCCCCCAATGGCTTCGAATTCAAGCACTGAATCCCTAATTTTTGGTATTGCAAAAGACCAATTAAAACAACAAATTAAAATAAAAAATCTAAAATCTTAAGTTTAGAATCATAAACCCTAAGCCCGAGACACGAAAACCCTAGATTAGCAAGGGAGTGTATCAAAAACCGATCGGAGAAATCGAAATTTCGAATTTCCGCCTTTTTCATCGGATATGTTAGTAAATTTATTTAGTATTTTAGGCTATATTTAGTAATTAGTATCTTGTATATTAGAACAGTTTTATATTCAAAATTATTATTAATTACTAATAATTACTACTATTTAATAAAAGATTTTTTGAAATGATTTTATGTTATTAAAGGTATATATAATAACAATTCATTTTATTTACAGTGTTTTTTTGTTAATTCATTTTAAGAAATATATTTAAATCATTGTTTTGAACTCCAAAACTCCCCTATGAAGGGCGATAAAATATTGTTATATATTTTTTTTCAACATAAATTATTATTAACATAAATAATATTTGTTGTTCGTGTTATCAATTCAATCACGGTTGGTATTTCAGTTGTACCAATGGATCCATTCATATAAAATGTCACCATTTCAACATAGTACATTCCTAACTTACTTGCTAAAAGCATCCAAGTCATTTTGTTCATAATATATATATATATATATATATATATATATTTTGGCTGATGTTTGATGATAGCTGTTATTGTTTTTTAGAGTTATTGTTCAAGTCATTTTGTTCAACATAGTACATTACTAATATTATTATTAGAGTAAACAACAACTCCATATATTTTTAGAGTTATTGTTTTTTAAGGATATTTGATAATAACGGTTAAATCATTATCTAACAGTTATTATTATATAAAAAATTATTGTTTACTATACATAATTATTGTAAATGTTGGATATAAATCCGATGATATCATGGACGGTGGATTGGGCTAATTTATTGATATTGCAATAAATTATGACATTTTTCATTTTAAGGTTTAAACTTCAATTTGAATTAAAGTGATTACATGACTTCAATTTTGTTTAAATATGTGAGCACACGAGAAATTTTGATCTATTTTTTTATAATGTAAACATTGAGTTTTTTCTATTAGTACATATATGACACATTCTCTTTCCAGCTGACTTTAGATGTTGACAAAGAATTGTAGCCATCTACATCATAAAAAATATATTAAAATTTTTTTGGTAACCACTTGATAAAAAAACATTAAAAGTAAATCAAATATTTTGATTCAAATTAAAATTTATACATCAAAATACAAATGAGCTATATTTTGATGCTCTACCAAAAAAAATTACCCGCGGATGATTACATGCAGTCTTTGTTGTTATTATTAAATTTAAAAAAAAAGTCTGGTCGTGAAAACGACTGACTCACTGAGTCAGTCTATTGAACCGGGGAGTGAGGCCCGCGGGGTCTAATTATGTGTTCAGTGACTTCGGATGGTGCCTCAATAGCGCCGTAATCTCCCCCTTTCCTCTTCGCTTCGCTTCGCTTCTCTTCTCTTCTCCTCTCCTCTCCTCTCCTCTCCTCTGTTTCGCTCCCTCGTCTCTCGTGCCTCTTGCCTTCTCCGCCGCGCGCATCAACTGTTCAAACAAAACCCAAACCCTCAATCAAGGTGCACCTCCATCACATCATCCATTTTTTGTGTTTTTTTCCTTATATTTTCAGCATTTGTTTTCACTGAGTTCTATTCTTATTGATTACTATTGAGATGTATTGCCAGAGCTGTATTTTTTATGCATTTCGTTGTTGAAGAGTTATGAGCATGTTGGGATTGGAGCTATATCTACTTTTGAATCCTTACTTATGTGTCTTTTTTTTTTTAAACATCTTGATTGTATGGGGATTTTTAGTGCATCTCTGATGAGAAAAAGCATATTTTTGAGTGTTTGTTCTTAGGGGCTATGTCTTGGAAAGTTGTTGTTTTGTTTTTTCAATTGTATTTCTTTTTGATAGTCTGATGCAAATCTTGAACTTCATTTTGTTTTCAGTGGAATATAGTTTTATTAATCCATTGAAGTCACTATTTTATGCCATTTTTTTGCCTCTAAGAGTTACCTTTCTATGTTTATTGAGCTACTTGATGTACTGATTGATTTTTTGCACTGACGTTTAGTATATATGGGCACATATGTGTTATCTAGATCCACCTAATGGCAAAGGTAATTAATTATGAATTTTATCATGAAGGAGTAGCTGTAAGATAATTACTTGGCAAGAATTAAAGCTAAGTCTAATTTGATAGCAATCGAATTTTACCGTATTCTCTTGTATGCTACGAGAAGTAGCAGTCAAGTTTCCTAATCTTGTCCTTGAGAATCATCCATCTATTCTCTGTTGGGACTTGAGATTTTCTATAAATCTGCACTGTGTTTTGGTGCTTTTGTTGTGCACAATGCACTCAACATATATAGCTTCTCTTAAATTCCAACTTATGATAAAATTTTATTTGGTTTTGTTCTTGCTCCAGCTTATTCTGTGCTTATATCTGAAACTTTTTTGACTAAAGTGATCTCAGCTCCATTTGGATTCACTGAAATCAGAGAAGAAGGTTTAATGACCTGATCTTTTCTTTTGTGTTTTTCTATATGGCAAGCTGGCATGTTATCACTGTGTTATCATGGTCTATTTTCCTAGACAATAGACCATAGAAGTTATCCTTCCATTGAAAAGTCTGCATTTTTAGATGCTAATGCTGACTTTATGTCCTACCCTTTTTAGCAGTGACCTAATGGCAACCGTGAGAGAGGGTTCGATTACAAAATACTGTCAGTTGCAGGTAATTTTGTTTTCTTTATGGGGAATGGAATTTTATGTTCAATTTTCATTTTGTCAACATATTTAAAAGTGTTATTGGTGCTTGGATTTTTCCCTAGGGACCAAGAGGTCAAAGTCTGTTTCTGGATAGACTATCTAGTATAAGAAGGTGTCATGTATTTCGAAGTACCTTATGTCACAGAAGTTTGAAAGCCGTTCCTGATCGGAGACTTTCCTCTGTTCCAATTAAATCCAATCCAAAAGCCGTGGTTTCAAGTGGCACAGAGATTTCAGTCGCTGGAGAATCTGATGTACTGAAACAGTATCATGATATTATCCACTTCTTCCGCTATCCACTGATTCAAGAAAGTGCAACTGCTGAACTTCTTAAGAAGATCCAGCAAAAAATTTCCAGCAATATTATTGGTTTAAAAACCGAGCAATGCTTTAATATTGGACTTAAATCTGAGTTGTCCTCAGAAAAATTAGACATACTGAAGTGGCTTCTGAAGGAGACATTTGAGCCTGAGAATTTACAGTCAGAAAGTTTTCTTGAGAAAGAGATCCACCAAAGCGTCTCTACTGTATTGATTGAGGTCGGACCACGCATGTCTTTCACCACAGCTTGGTCAGCAAATGCGGTGTCTATTTGCCAGGCATGCATGCTAACAGAGGTAACCCGGATGGAGAGATCAAGAAGATACCTTCTGTACCTACAGGCTGGAAGCAATCCACTGGATGACAGCCAAATTAATGAGTTTGCATCAATGGTTCATGATAGGATGACAGAGTGTGTTTATCCCAAGAAGCTCACATCATTTAACTCAACCATTGTTCCAGAAGCAGTTAGTTTCATTCCTGTCATTGAACATGGAAGCGAGGCTCTGGAGGAAATCAATATGAAAATGGGTCTTGCATTTGATGAGCATGACATCCAGTACTACACAAGCCTATTTAAGGATGATATAAAGCGTAATCCAACAACAGTTGAACTCTTTGATATTGCTCAGTCAAATAGTGAGCATAGCAGGCATTGGTTTTTCAATGGGAAGCTTGTCATAGATGGGCAGCTGATGGATAGGACCCTCATGCAGATTGTTAAGAGCACTCTGAGGGCAAATCCAAACAATTCTGTTATTGGTTTCAGGGACAATTCAAGTGCAATTAAGGGTTTCCCTGTCAATACACTATGCCCGACATCACCTGGTTCCACATCTCCTTTATGCAGAATTATGCGTGAACTTGATATTTTATTTACTGCTGAAACACATAATTTTCCCTGTGCTGTTGCTCCTTATCCTGGTGCTGAAACTGGTGCTGGGGGTCGCATTAGGGACACACATGCGACGGGAAGAGGATCCTTTGTTGTTGCTTCAACAGCTGGCTATTGTGTTGGCAACCTTCTTATTGAAGGTTCATATGCTCCTTGGGAAGATCCATCTTTGGTGTATCCATCCAACTTGGCTTCTCCTCTACAGATCTTGATTGATGCAAGTAATGGGGCATCAGACTATGGGAACAAATTTGGAGAACCTTTAATACAAGGTTTTACAAGAACATTTGGAATGAAACTGTCGAATGGAGAAAGGCGTGAATGGTTGAAACCGATTATGTTCAGCGGAGGTATTGGGCAGATTGATCATTCTCATATATCAAAAGGTGAGTCAGAAATAGGAATGCTGGTTGTGAAAATTGGAGGTCCAGCATATCGAATTGGGATGGGTGGCGGTGCTGCTTCAAGCATGGTAAGCGGGCAAAATGACGAAGACTTAGATTTCAACGCTGTCCAGCGTGGAGATGCTGAGATGGCACAGAAACTGTATCGTGTCATCCGTGCATGTGCTGAAATGGGAGAAGACAACCCAATCATTAGCATTCATGATCAAGGTGCTGGCGGTAACTGTAATGTTGTCAAGGAGATTATTTATCCCAAAGGTGCTGAAATTGACATCCGAGCTATAGTAGTTGGTGATCATACATTATCAGTGCTGGAAATCTGGGGCGCTGAGTATCAGGAGCAGGATGCTCTCTTAGTGAAACCTGAAAGTCGCAGCTTGCTGGAAAACATATGTGAAAGAGAAAGAGTGTCTGTGGCAGTTATTGGGACAATCAGTGGCAGTGGACGAGTTGTACTAGTAGATAGCTCAGCTATTGAACAATGCCAATCTAGTGGACTCCCTCTTCCACCTCCAGTTGTTGATCTTGAACTTGAAAAGGTACTTGGTGACATGCCTCAGAAATGCTTTCAATTTAAGCGCACACCACCAGTTCTGGAGCCTGTCGACATTGCACCTGGGACTACATTAATAGACTCACTGAAGAGGGTTTTGAGACTTCCTTCAGTTTGCTCAAAACGCTTCTTGACGACAAAAGTTGACAGATGTGTAACAGGGCTTGTGGCTCAGCAGCAGACAGTTGGTCCCTTACAAATTCCGCTTGCTGATGTATCTGTTATTGCTCAGACATACACTGATCTGACAGGTGGTGCTTGTGCCATTGGGGAGCAGCCTATGAAAGGTCTTATAAATCCAAAATCTATGGCACGACTTGCAGTTGGTGAAGCATTAACCAATCTTGTTTGGGCTAAAGTTACGTCTCTTGGTGATGTCAAAGCGAGTGGTAACTGGATGTATGCAGCCAAGCTTGATGGGGAGGGAGCAGCTATGTATGATGCTGCTACAGCCCTTTCAGAAGCTATGATTGAGCTGGGTATAGCAATAGACGGTGGAAAAGACAGCCTCTCTATGGCAGCTCATGCTGGTGGTCAGGTTGTCAAGGCTCCTGGCAATCTTGTTATCAGTGCCTATGTTACTTGTCCTGACATAACATTAACAGTGACTCCAGACTTGAAGTTGGGAGATGATGGTGTTCTATTGCATGTTGATCTGGCAAAAGGAAAACGACGATTAGGTGGTTCTGCTCTTCTGCAGTCATTTGACCAAATTGGAAATGATTGCCCTGACCTTGATGATGTTTCTTACCTGAAGAAGGTATTCAATGTTGTTCAAGAGCTACTGGGTGAAAAATTGATCTCTGCCGGTCATGATATCAGTGATGGTGGGCTCTTAGTCTGTATTCTCGAAATGGCATTTGCTGGGAACTGTGGTGTGGAACTGAACCTGAGCTCAAGAGGGAACAGCCTTCTCCAGTTATTGTTCGCAGAAGAGCTTGGTCTTGTTATTGAGGTTAGCTCGAAGAATGTGGAAGTGGTCAAACAAAAGCTGGAAGCTGCTGGTGTTTCTGGTGAGATCATCGGCAATGTTAGTGCATCACAGATGATTGACTTATCAGTTGATGGTGCAGTTCAATTGAAAGAAGACATGCCTTACCTCAGGGACTTGTGGGAAGAAACTAGTTTCCATTTGGAGGGATTTCAAAGGTTAGCTTCCTGTGTCGAACTTGAGAAGAAAGGTTTGAAGAGCAGGCACACTCCACTGTGGGAACTCTCCTTCACACCTAAATTTACTGAAGAAGTATTTATGTCTGCAATTTTGAAGCCTAAAGTAGCTATTATTCGTGAGGAAGGGAGCAATGGCGATAGGGAAATGTCCGCAGCGTGCTATGCTGCAGGGTTTGAACCATGGGATATCACAATGTCTGACCTCTTGAGCGGAAAAATTACATTAGATAACTTCCGTGGAATTGTCTTTGTCGGAGGATTTAGTTATGCCGATGTATTGGATTCAGCAAAAGGTTGGTCTGCATCAATAAGGTTCAACCAGCCTTTACTACAGCAGTTCCAAAAGTTCTACAACAGGCCTGATACTTTCAGTCTCGGTGTTTGCAATGGATGTCAGCTCATGGCACTTCTCGGATGGGTACCTGGAGCTGAAATAGGTGGATCTTTAGGTGCAGACGGAGACAAATCACAACCGAGATTCATTCACAATGAATCAGGTCGTTTTGAATGTCGCTTCACTAGTGTGCGGATCGGAGACTCTCCAGCTATAATGTTCAAGGGAATGCAAGGTAGTACATTGGGTGTTTGGTCTGCTCACGGTGAAGGGAGAGCTTTCTTTCCTGATGATGAAGTCCTGAATCGTATTCTGAAGTCTGATTTAGCACCTGTTCGATACTGCAATGACACTGGTAGTGTGACTGAACTTTATCCGTTCAATCCAAACGGCTCGCCGCTCGGCATTGCAGCTCTTTGTTCTCCTGATGGAAGGCACCTTGCGATGATGCCACACCCGGAACGATGTTTCATGATGTGGCAATTTCCATGGTATCCAAGAGAATGGGAAGTTGATAAGAAAGGGCCTAGTCCTTGGTTAAGAATGTTTCAGAATGCAAGAGAATGGTGCTCTTGAAACATGGTAAAAACTACTGCATGACATTCTTTGTTGAGATTTCACCTTTTTCGTCCTTTTAACTGAAACTTTATCCTTACTGTTTCAGGTATATGATTGAAGATTGCTGTTATTTGCTCTTTGAATTCTGAAATCATATATATACATAACTTTTTTTTTTTTTTTTTTCTGAAGAATAAGTCATAATATAGTTTTTCTTTTCTGGTTTAAATTTAACTGCGGTTGTCTTGTTATTTTTACTGATGTGTTACTGAGGATTGATGCCTCTTGATCATGATGTTTGGAGGCATGTTCTGGAAAGTAATAATATAAGTTCTTCAATTTTGCTTATGGTTTACTGTTTTATATGTATGGCATGCATGAAATATTTAGTTATATTACTTGGAAAAAATTTTATTTTTTTGAAAAATAAACGTGGGGAAATTTATAAATGTTTTTAGTTTATTTGGTTTTCTATGTACTACTTGCTGTGTAAAAAGTACAAAATACTGTTAATAATTTTCTAAAAATATTCTTGATATTGTGTGTGAACATGTATACTTATGCAATGCATAATCTTTGCTTTTCCGTTCAAATGCTTCAAAAATTTCACTAATCTTTTAGTACAAGGAAATATATATATATCTATTAATAACTAATAATATTAGTTGTAATTTATTAATTTGAATTAATTAATTATTAAGATTTGCATGATCATTTATCTTGATTCCAAGGTGCCTCGTGTCAATGGTGTTTGTTTTGAAAGATGGGAATTAATTGGGAAAATATCCATGCATGTAAATATTTATATAGAAATATTTATCATTTTGAAAAAAAATAAAATAAAATGTATGACTTTTTTTTGGCAATCATATAATGTCCAGTTGGTGCTATCTTACTGTCTGTCTTTTATAAAATGGTTTCGAGTTCCTGTCCTCATAACAAGAATTATTCCAAATTATTATAGAAATGAAAATTAAATGCAATAACTCGAATCTTATCTATATATTATTAGCACAAAATTAAAAAGAAATAAAATATATTATTTAAAAATTAGATAATCGAATAAAAGTTTCTACAATAAATCAACTATATCTTAGCCGATTAGCATCAGGTCTCCTACATAGAATACTTATGATTTAACCTCAACTCAGATCGAGTAAGGGTACATGTGTGCCAAAATAGTAACTCTTAATCTGTGCATGTTTTTAACAGTCACATTTTTTTAAAAAATAAATTGTAATAAAAATAAAATATTTTCAAATAAAAGAACTTATTTCACAAAATTAAATAAATAACAAATAATAAAAAAAATCAGTCAAATGATTGATAAAGCAACTCTTCCATTATCCAACGCTGACGTCCATTGCACCCCACCTTGCACGGCCGTCCATCACTTACTTTCTCTTGGCTCTCATGAACTCCAATAAAACCAACAAAATAATCATTAAATAGCCATAAACTTATCAGCTTAATTTAATTCTTTGTCTTATATATATATATATTGATTCTTTCTCATCTTAAAAAGAGGCCAAGTTCAGTAGAGAAAAGAACATCCAAACTTAAAAAGAGAACTCTCTAGAGGCATACATAGATAGCAAAGAATTAATATGGAAAGCAAAGATGGGAAAGAGATTCAAGTGGCAATTCAAGTAGAAGAAGAAGAAGAAGGTGATCATGATGAAGATAACAGTGCAAAGAAGTTGGAGCAGTGGCCGGAAAACCTCGCCGGAGAGGCTGTACCACCACCGGAGTCTCTCAAGACTAAAAGCAAGAGAGTTGCAGCCTTGGATGCTTTCAGAGGTCTCACCATTGTGGTATTCATTTAATCATGCCCAAGCATATATTCAAGTCCTCATCAAAATAAATATGTTTTAATAATTATTTTTTAGATTTAATTATTATATATTAATTTTAATAAACACCTATATATATATAATTCCATGATCTATCGATCATCCATGATTGAGTTGCTAGACTTCTAAATATCATGGGTTTGAACTAAATTTTTTCCGGTTAATTAAAATAATTAGTCTCATATCAATTAATTTAAAATATAAATTTAAACATATGATAATGAGTTTTTTTATCCTGTTAGCTTAAATTTTTTTGTTTGAATGAGACTTTATGTTTGGTTTGTTTGTAACACAAATTTTTAAATCAAAACTAAACACCAAGTAAAGGGATGTAATTAGAGTAATTATCTAAATTTTAATATATATTGGTGAGTGTGTATGTGTGTGTGTGTGTGTATATAAGATAATTAAATAAGAAGTGTTAATGTAGATGATGATATTGGTGGATGATGGTGGTGGAGCTTATGAGAAAATAGATCATTCACCATGGAATGGATGCACACTTGCTGATTTTGTCATGCCTTTTTTCCTCTTCATTGTTGGAGTAGCCATTGCTTTGGCTCTCAAGGTCTCACAATTTTTCTCATTCTCCATATTTATTTCAATAATTAACTACCAAATATTATCCCCTAAAATTTTTGAAATTATGAAATTGTTACATAGTTTATATTTTAAAGCCCAAACATCTTACAGCATACTATAAACTTATTTTTATAGAGACTTGATTATTTAAATAAATATATTTAATACTTTTTTTTAAAAAATATTATTAATATTAAGAAACACTTATTATTATTTAAAAAATATATATTTAATGAGCAAATAGAAAAAATACAATTTTTTCAAAAGAAAAGAACTATTTATAATTTCATACATATATATATATATATATATATATATATATATATATATATTATCAATGCTAAATTTAGTAAAAATAACTGATTCCCTCTAAATTTTATGGTTTCAATGCATTCAAGAGAGTGCCAAGAGCTGTGGATGCCATTAGAAAGATCTCAATCAGAACACTGAAGCTCGTCTTCTGGGGAATTCTCCTCCAAGGTGAGACCTTTGATTTCTCTTTCACATGCTACTATTGATTTGCGTTCTTTTGACGCTCTATGTTTGCAATGTGATCACCATTGAAGGTGGCTACTCACATGCTCCTGATGATCTCTCCTATGGTGTTGACATGAAGCACATCAGATGGATGGGCATCCTACAGGTGCCCTTCTATTGATTGATTCCTTGATTCCTTTTTTGCAGCAAAGTTTTGATCTTTTTGTTCATGTTTTTTCCTTCTTGTTTGATGTTTAGAGAATAGCATTGGTTTACTTTGTGGTGGCTATGATTGAGACTTTCAGGACGAAACTCCGGAAGACTGTTGTTTTAGGTTCTGGCAGGTTCGCCATTTTCAACGCATATCGATGGCAGTGGTATGCAAAATTTGTGATTTCAGGGATGCAGGAAAGGTTTATGATAAAATGTCTGAGAGATACTTTAATTTGTGCTTTTTAAAATCTCTAGGCTTGGAGGGTTTGTTGCATTAATCATTTACATTACTACGACCTACTCGCTTTATGTTCCTGATTGGAGCTATGTTTTCCATAACCCTGGCGATGAGAATGACGGGAAGAGATTCACAGTATGTTATTGGTCATCTTGCTGTGAAAATTTGATGTGCTTGCTAAAATTTGCGTTACAAGTTTAGACTTGTTTTTGGATTGTTTTCAGGTTCCTTGCGGTGTGAGAGGAAGTCTTGATCCTGCTTGCAATGCCGTCGGTTATGTTGATAGGCAAATTTGGGGAATTAACCATCTTTATTCTCAGCCTGTTTGGATAAGATCAAAGGTAAAGTTTCATTTGAACTGTGTGTCACATATAAGCAGAATTGTTTACCAGAATAAGCTCATCGTGAGTGACGTTTTGTGCAGGATTGTACTTATGATTCACCAAATGCAGGCCCTCTTCGTGCTGATGCCGCTCCTTGGTGTCTTGCTCCCTTTGAACCAGAAGGCTTTTTGAGGTTTGGTTTGTGCACCCTCTATTTTTAGAAGCTTAAACTTTGACTTATTATGCTTGTTGTTTTTCAGTTCGATTTCAGCTATCCTTTCGGGTACCATTGGAGTGCATTACGGACATGTTCTAATTCATTTTAAGGTACCTTTGAATCAGTTTCACTCAATACTGAGAGATGGAGTGTTCTTGATAGCCTTTTGGAATTTTTGTTTCCTCTTAGCTTCATTCGGAGAGGCTTAAGCATTGGGTGCTGATGGGATTTGCTTTGCTTGTATGTGGCATCATCCTCCACTTCACAAACGGTATGCATCCTCATTCTAATGACTCTGATATAAGAGTGTATCACTCTTAAATCTACTTTCTGATAACTCATACTTGTCCTGTTGCAGCTATTCCTATCAACAAGCAACTGTATAGCATTAGTTATGTCTGCTTCACTGCTGGCGCTGCTGGGCTTGTTTTATCTGGATTCTATATTGTGGTAGAATTCTTGCTTACTCTGTAATTTGTATCATATTTGTCAGAGCAAAACATTCAGCTTTATCTTATAATGTGCAGATTGATATATGGGGATTAAGGACACCATTTCTGTTCCTCGAGTGGATAGGAATGAACGCTATGCTTGTGTTTGTAATGGCAGCTCAAGGCATATTTCCTGCATTTGTTAATGGGTGGTATTACGAGACTCCAAATAACTCCCTGGTATGTCATTACCAAGTATTGATGTAACAAACATAAGAAATTCAGAATATGTTTGTGATCCTAATTGTGCACGTTTCCAATGTTGCAGGTTCATTGGATCCATAAGCACATCTTTGTTAATGTCTGGCACTCTGAAAGATTAGGAACTCTTTTATATGTGATATTTGCTGAGATTGTCTTCTGGGGGGTTGTATCTGGCGTCCTACATAAACTGGGGATATATTGGAAACTTTGAAAGTGAAATCTAATGGTTAGTCATATTTTCCAATTGTTGAATTATCAAATACATATAATTGTGAATAGAGCAGTAGTTTCTAAGTTTGCTTGCTATTGCGGAGACATGAGAAACAGAATGAATCCATTTCTTAGTATTTTAAGGCTCTGAGACATTTGTGTTTGAAAAGGTCTTCGGGAAAAAGCAATACATCCATTCTATGAATTAACAAGACTACAAGTTTGCATGCTTGAAAAAGCATGACATGTTACTAAAAGCAATATGCTTGGATAGGAACTCTACGACAAGACACATGCAAACAGAGATGAAGTGGCTAAATGTTAGAACCAATCCATTCAGGAATAGGATTCCCATCCAGTGGGAGTGGGATCTCTAAATTATTGTTTTTATCCAGAGTCTAATTGGGTTCATAGGCTCCATTTCTGTCGATTAATGTTTCAAAATTTTGTCAGCATTTACTCTTTATCTGTTTGAATTTTGATTGAATGAAAGTCACTGTAGGATATTAAAATCCATTGTAAATCAAGCAGTGAATTAGTTTGAACAAACTATTACTGCACTATACCAAGAACCAATTTGGCAAATCTTGCTTTTACTGTTTGAAAAATTGATTTTATGAAAGTTACTGCAGAATGTTAAAATCCACTGTAAAGTTAAGTATTACAGTGTGTTTTCCATTTTTCTGAAACAAGGCCACACATATGATTAAATCTGACTGGCATTTCACCAAGAATCAATCCCGCTAATCTTGCTCAATTCAATTCAAATTTGATCCTGTGAAACATTAAGAAACACATAATTAAATGTTATTTTATAATGGGGCCATGATTTGTTGATGAAATTCCGTATTTAAACCCTTCCTGGCATGACTTTTCAATTATCTATTAGGAAACAGGTTGTCCTGCTATTACTGCAGTCAGTGATGCTCCTCACCTGTTTAATGTTTAGACAACATGCTCATCAATTGAATACTCTTAGTTTCTGAAAATGTCTCCTCCTTTTGTGTCACACTCTCATGATAAACTCTTTCACAAACTCATACGGTTCTTCAGGATTAATTATACAGATTGGTGTCGGTGTCATACGCATAATATTAGATGCAAGCTAAAAGCATACAAGTGGTTTTATTTTATTTTATTTTTTTCGTTTAGGGACTAACACCGGCTTTAAACCATAGATGAAAGGTGTCGATTGCTTATGGATGGTATGATGGTTTGTGAAAAACTTAATTGCGAGAGCATATGCACGGTAGATAATGGTGGGACTGTTATATCCTCTTAACTATTCGTTTCTTCTAGTCCTGACCAACACTCCATGTGCTTCACCTTCCCCATCTCTGGTACATCTCATCCTCAAAGCAAAGAATCTTTTTCTTTCTTTCATTGTGTGGAGTGAGTGAAGGATAAAAGAGAAGGTAAAGAATGAAGTAGAGATTGTAGAGAAAGGGATTGCCATGTGCACCCAAATTATGTAGTTTCCCTCCCTATCTGCCAACTGCATGTGCTCTTTGGCACTACAATACCACTTCTCTTCCTTTAACTCTCCATAAATCCCCCCTCTTCTTCTCCCTTTATCTTTCCATTCCTTGTCCTTGTTCAACAAACTTCTTCACTATGAGCAGCACTAGTAGTACTAGTTGCGGTAGCGGTAGCAGTAGCAGTAGCAGTATTAGTAGCGGTTCGAACTCTCCCCCGGCTTCTTCTCGATCATGGTGACTTAAACTTCGGCATTGGTATGGTAATATTTACTTTGTTCGATTTTTATGTCTTGGTTTTTATTCTTTTATAGGTTGATAAGTGAAGATTCGTTGAGACGGTATGTGAATTATGCTAGCGAGAGTTGTATACAAGAGCTATTATCGGCATCGGTTTCGAGCAGAGTTGGAGGAGATGATGGATGGAAGGTTCTTGCCATGGAGGATAATGTGGAGATATCGAAGCGGTCTTCGGGCTCACTACATGTTTTTCGTAGCCGGTGGCTACTCCGATCAGTTTCATTGGAACAATTTATGACCGTTGCCAATGCTATCGACGCTGCTAAGGTCAGATTCTACTAACCAAACAAATATCGATCGAAATATATAATTATGAGTCATGTTCTTCGTCTGTTGAGAGCAGCAATGGGACGGGGATCTTGTCGAAGCCAAATATATCAAAGTTCTCGATGACAACTTGAGCATCATCTGTCTTCGGTTCGGCTATGCATCAAAGGCATTGTTCAAGAACCGGGAGTTCATCGTGTACGAACGGCGGCAGGAAATGGATGATGGTACATTGGTACGTGCTAATCTATTTTAACTAGTCATGTGATGCACTGAAGTTGAATTAATTGGCCGGTAAGACTATTGAAGTTATTCATTTTATGAAGATTTTAATGAACTTTATGTATTGATTCAGGTTGTTGCTGTGGCTTCTCTTCCAAAAGAGATTGCTGCTGGTTTGCATCCAAAAGAAAATAACTCCATTAGGGGGCTTTTGCTTCAGTCTGGATGGGTGGTGGAGAAGCTGGATGATCACTCATGCCTGGTTACCTATGTTGTTCAGGTATTATGCTGAAGCTAAAACTACTTAAATACCTTTAGAAATAATCTTTTGTTTGTTATTCGTATGACATATTTTTATTTACTGATATGTCTCCCTGCTTAAAATTTAATTTTATAAATTTTATAAAAATTTAATCTGTTAAATTAAAATTTTTTTTTTGAAAAAAATTTTAGTTAAGTTTTAGTGAGAGGAGGATTATGTGAGCAAATATGAATAAATTGTTGGGGTATATAATATATTACACAGTATATATATATATATATATATATATATATATATATATGATTAGGTGATATTTTGAAATATAAGGACTACAGGCCAGATTAAATTAGTTTATTGCTATTTTTTAAATGTAGATATTAATTTATTCGTTATTATTATTATTATTTTAATTTTTTGTTTATTATTTTGTTGCAGTTGGATCCAGCAGGATGGTTGCCCAAGTGTTTGGTGAACAGATTTAATACAAAGCTGGTAATGATTATTGACAACCTGAAAAAATTAGCTGAAGCTTGTCCTATAAATAGTGAAATATAATTAAAAAAGAAAAGAAATAATGTATGTGAGTAATGATTTCATATATCTTTTACTTTTTCTTTTCTTTTTTCTCTTTACTGTTGATTAATTGTATGTATGTATCTATCTATACATTTAGATTGTTTATGCACTATGAGGTGATTTTTCTCTTGGTTGATATGATCAAGTCAGTCTTTCTAACCGATATTAAATGAGATATAGTTGAAATAAAAATTAATCCAACATAGTTTAATATTTCATGGTAAATCGAGTCTATTAAGATGTATTAATTTAAACAGTTAATGTTTTCTTTACTACTCCAATAAAAAATTATTTATCCATATTGATGGGGAAAAACATCAATTTACTATCAAACTAAAACTCTAAAAAAATATTAAAATTTATTTACTTAAACTCATATTTAAGAGAATAAAATTAAATGTACGTCATAAGATACTTATCAAAGGACTCATTATCTAGTAATATTTGACATATTTAAAAAAAATAGAAGACATTTAAAAATCTCAATTTCAAGATTCTTTAGAAGTAATTGTAATAATGGATCGCTAGTTGTGAATTTGGACTATCAATCTGCATCTTTCATCGTCATCTGAGGGCATATAGACTGGAGATCAACTCCGGGCTCATGTACATGCTCTTGATATATATAGTGTTTGTATATGTCATTAGAAAAAATCATAAGATATTTGACTCATATGTAGGAGATCGAGGATTAAATTTTTTATCAATGCGTGATGATAAAGCCTAACTCCCAAAAATAAAAAAAAAACAATTAATGTACATACATGATCACTGATTCAATCCTATACACTAACCGATTAACCTGAACATATCCAGAACTTTTACATGCAACCAGAGCAAACCAAAACAAAGGAATGAAGCAAACCATCAATGAAAAACACTGAAAAGCATCCAAATTCACTTGGTGTCAGACCTTGACGAAGGTATGGCACCACTGTAACTCATAAGAGCTTCATTACTGTACAACTGGCCTCGCAATGTGATTGAAGAATCATCGTAACTGGCCGAAGCTGACGCCGATTCGGCATTAGGATTAATGCCTGAAAGTTGCATGATACTTTCAATCTCCTTGACCACCTCACTCATTGTAGGCCTGTCTGCTCCTGATTCCTCGACACACATCAACGCTAACTCGACAAACCGATTGAATCCGGCCAATGTATTCGACAATCCAATTGTTGAATCAACAAGTTGCTCAAGGCCATAAAATTCCTTCTTCCTGTCAATGACTGCTTTAACTTCTCTCACAATATATTTGTTTCTCTCTATTGGCTTTCTCCCGGTTATTAGCTCGAGCAGTAATACACCGAAGCTGTAGACATCGCTCTTTTCTGTTAATTGTTGTGTCATGTAGTATTCGGGGTCTAAGTATCCCTGCAAGTGAAAAGAAAAAAAAATTGTTTCAGAATGGAGAGTTGGAATTTCATTTTGAACTGATATCGGAACTAATTATGTTAGGATAAAACTATATTATTGAACACGGTTTACAGTAATATATAATGCAAATACATAAGAGTAACATTGTAAGAAAATAAGTCTAGTACAATTGATTTCGGTTTGAGATCTCACCATTGTTCCCTTGACTTGAGTGGTGATGTGGCCTTTTCTATCATCTGCCATTGGTTTGGAGAGACCGAAATCGGCAACTTTGGCATGTAAGTGATTGTCTAAGAGTATGTTGTTTGATTTTATATCTCTGTGAACAATGGGAGGATCTGCAAGAAAATGCAGATAGGAGAGCCCTCTTGCTGCATCAAGTGCAATCCATAGTCTCTTTTTCCAATCTAAACGGATACCCGACATCCCCGAGAGGCTTTCTCTGAGAGTGCCATTAGGAAGGTACTCATAAACTAACATTTGTTCGCCTTGGTGGAAGCAAAAGCCGATAAGATTGACGAGGTTCCTGTGATGCACTCTTGTTAGCAACTCAATCTCAGTTTTGAATTCATGCCCACCTTGCATTGAACCCTCTTGAGCTCTCTTTACTGCAACCATTTGTCCATCAAGTAGTGTTCCCTTGTACACCTGCAATAAATGTAAAACCAGACTGTTAAAAAGGAATTGTTTTTGAAGAATTCTGCTCAAATTAGGAGGATTTCCATTTCATATATTAGATTGTTAAAAATCTAGGATATGTTTTAGATTAATGTTACGAAGAAGAGATACGTGATGGTAACTATTTCAAGGTCGATGAGAAGTCGCAATCACCTTGCCATAACCACCAGAGCCAACGTGGTTTGATTCAGAGAAGTTGTCGGTGCACTTCTTTAGTTCTTCGAAAGAAAAACATCGAGCTCCTTTCAACTGTGGAACACTGCCACTACTCTTGGAAGGGTCCCAAGAACCTGCAAGAAAAACATCAGTTGATGAACATGTATAACTAGTGACTAGTAAAAGAAGAAGCTCCATATCTTACCAAATGGGTAACTCTGTTCCATCTTTTTCGCCTTTTTCTTCTTTCGAATCATCACAAAAATGACTAAACCAATAACTACAAGTAGTGCGACAACTCCACCAGCTACAGCTCCGGCAATTGCTGCCGTATTGCTTGAATTTGAACTTGATCCTTCGACATGAAGTTATGCAGACAAAGTTAAACAAATACCTGACACCTGATGAAAGACATACTGACATATAGAGCAGAATTTACCAAGAATGGGAATGTATGGCTTTGGGATAAAATAATATAGTGCGAAATAGCCTGAAGTCTTCAAGGTTTGATTACTGAAAAAACTCGCTATCACGACAATATCTCCTTGATCAAACTTCGCCTTTCCTGAAGGAAATACCTCCACATTGATCTCCAAATAGTTGCTAGCATCCATAAAAGGATCATGAATGGCAACTGAGTCCACAGGAACTTTTTTATCTTGGAGCATGGTAAGCAGAGACTTCTCAACATCTTGATAATATGTTATATTCTGTAAATTAGAGACAGTGAGAAGCCTGAAGTATAGAGTGCCTTCATATGGGTATGAGCAGAGACAATTAGGACTGAGAGCTTGTTCTGAAGGACATTGAACACCGACGCAACTATTAGGTGTTGAATATGGTGGATTGCTTTGTGTTGGACCCTCACAGTACTTTTGGTTCGATCCTTGAGGACAAACTGGGTTGCCTGCAAGTCTGTAAGTGTTACCGAAGTAATTAGAAACAGCAGTTAAAACTACAGTACTTGTGATTCAAGGAATGTAATGGATACAACTAGTATCATGGTACTTACAGAAGAACATTATTGTAGTTACCATCATTACGGAAATCTGCAATGTCATTGTTCTGTAAATCCACAAGTTGGAGTTGAGTGCTGTAGCCTGCATCGATCTCCAGAGTACCATTTAATAGGTTATTTTTCAGCCCCCTGTATCGGTCTTAATTAGTTAATACAAGACTATACTCATTAGATAAATGAACATTCGAAGAATACCAACACCCACGCAGTCTGTAATGGTGAAAAGCTGAATAATTGTGCTGGAATTTGGCCTTGAACATGTGATTTTTCCAGTAATCTGCAGTATAAACATATGCACATTAGAAATATTAAGTTGAATGAATAATTCGGAGAAAGAGAGAGTGATGTACAATGTTGTCAAAGATGGCAAGGCCGAGAACCATGGAGGCACATCTGATGCATCAAAGGAATTGTTACTCAAGTCCCTGAAAGGAAAGATAAATAAATACATAAATAACAGTTTATTAAAAAAAAAAATCCGCAAAGTGATTTAAAAATCACTTGAAAATCAAGCACTTACACATAAGAGAGTGCATTCATTCCAGTCAAGTTTGGCAAGGGACCAGTTAGCAGATTATTTGATAAGTACCTGAAATGAAAACATTGATTATCTATTCTTTACATGAACAATAAAAAGTTTTCAACAAAAATTTTCATTCTCACAGTTCTTTGATGCTAGTGAGGCTGTTAAGGGTGGAAGGGACAGGCCCGGTTAATTTATTTCGGTCGAGACGCCTGTTAGGATGTTTCCAGTAGTTAATCTCAATGAATTACATTTGTAAATTTCTCTTTAGATAATAAACTTACAATGCTTCTAATGTCGGCACTAGGTTCAGTGTTGAAGGAATGCTTCCATTGAAGTTATTGTTGTCCAAAATCCTGGTGCATGTTGAAGATGTTAAAACTAAGTATAGTAATTTAGTAGCTTTGATATATAGATCTTACACATGCAAGGTAACCATGCCAGAGTGGAAGAGTTCCGGAGGAATATTGCCGGATAACTTGTTACTACCAAAATGGCTGTAAGTCACAGAAACAAATGCTCATTTAGTTTGGAAGGAGAAAGAACATTATAGAGACCATTTCAAAGTTAGGCAATAATGTTTGTATTACATACAAATGCTTGGTTCTTCTTAGCAAATCGAAACCAGGATTAATGCCATCGGAGATGGGAATAGTCCCAGAAATCTCATTTCCAGTGACATCAAACCAATAAAGACTTGATAGATTACCGAGGGCAGGAGGCATCGACCCGCTGAATTTGTTATCATTCAGAGCTCTGCAGGAGTAATTCAAGACAGTGTTATGTACTCTTTTTTTTTTTTTCGATTTAGCAAAAGAATCAAAATGAGAGGATGTTGATGTTACAAAATAGTTAGGCGTTGTAAATTCCCGAGTGCAGGTGGAATTTGACCAGAAAAACCACAACCAAGAAGGATCCTTAAAAGAAGAAAAGAATACAACAAAGTTAAAATTATAAAAAAGTTCCAAAAACAAAAAGCAAAGGGTGTAAATTCTCACAGGTTTTTCAGTTTACTTAGTTTGCCAATTGAAGCAGGAAGGGATCCACCCAAACCAGGATTATAAGAAAGATCTCTGCATGGGTTGAGAAAATCTAAGATGAATTCTTAATTGAAGATTCAATTTGCAAGTAAAATTAAAACACTCACAAAAACAGCAGTTCAGGTAGATTTCCAATGTCTCCAGCTAGAGTTCCAGTAACTCCAACACTCGCCATTATTCTGATCATACATAGTTTTAAAGAAAATTGAAAGATTAAGTTAACAACATTAACAAGATTATGATAAGATATAAGTTTCAATGATCTAACATGCTTGTGATATGAGAATTAGTGCAGTTGATTCCAAGCCAAACACTGCCACAAGGATCAAAACCATTCCAGCTCCCAGGTTTGTTCTGCCATCCATCGGCGACGGCTTTAAGAGCAGCAGCTAAATCAAAAGAAGAGCAACCATTGTTTTATACTTATATTAGAAAACATGAAATGACTTTGTTGGATTCAAATTCAGCAAACTAACCTTCATCAGATACTGTATTTGCCTCGAGGACGATCACAACGCAACAGACGATGAAAAGTAGAAAAATCCAACATTTCTGAGTCATTTGTCGCAAATGCCAAATGCAACCAATGAGAAGTGTATGTTCCATTGTATCTTAGATAAAATAACTTCAAAATGACAGAGATCTTCCATGATCAAGGGAGCATAGAGGACCAGAAAGACCAGGTCTTGCTTAGCTCAGTAACAAATTAAATTGGTTATATTGGAAAAAAAAAAAAAAGGATAGTTGACAACTTGATTTCAACTGTTCAAGAGACAACAACAAGTTGTCCAATTGAACTTCAGAGATTCTAAACCAAGAAAATACCATTTTCTTTTTAATCATTTTAGTTAGCTAAGCAGACAACTTGCCATTGTGCCTTCAATAAATCTCATACAAATAACAAAAGGATAAGGTTGGTTGAATCTTCTTCAATGGGAAAACCAAGTCAACCATCTACCTGCTACCTTCGCCATCATCGGAGGAATGACAAGTCAGTGCTTGATGTTTTGCAAGGCAGGGATGCAGCAATGAAGCATGAAAGCCTCTAAATATGAACATGGTATAGTTGAATACTTCAATGCTTTGCATCATGCT
Organism: Dioscorea dumetorum; assembly: GCA_902712375.1. NCBI lineage: Eukaryota > Viridiplantae > Streptophyta > Magnoliopsida > Dioscoreales > Dioscoreaceae > Dioscorea > Dioscorea dumetorum. The sequence continues at coordinate 117,573 of CACTHL010000837.1, read as the reverse complement.
TCATTCATTAAGAGAAGCAGTGAACAAAGCTCAGCATGAAACAAAAAAAGAAACAGAGAAACTAGTGGCCCAGATTACACCGGATTCATTTTATGCTTTGGTGATCATGGACCCCATCCTTGTGGTCCAGAGTAGCTTTGGAACTCTGGGCCAGGCCCATCTGAGACACCACGGTTTTATCACCTCTGGACTAGGCCCATTTCAGGGTTTCTTCGAGAAATATGGTTGAATTGGGGGGGTTTTTTTTTTTTTTTTTTTGCAAAATTATGGTATGTTTTTATTTTGAGGTTTAAATTTAAATTTGAATCAAAATGGTCACCTAATTTTAATTTTGTTTCACTGTATAGTCACTTGAAAAATTTTGGCCTATCTTTAATGATATAAATATTGAATTTTTCCTATTAGCATATACATGATATATTGTATGCCTAGTGGACAATTCTATATCAACTACCAATAAAAACTTTTTAGTATATACATCATTAAAAATAGGTTAAAATTTTTTTAGTGATCTCATTCATTCGATAAAACATAATTGAAGTTGGGTGAACATTTTAATATAAATTGAAGTTTAAACATCAAAATAAAAACAGACACACTACTAAAAAATTTACCCAGTTGAAAAGATAAAACCTCCGTTGTCCTCAGCTCACTTCTGAACTCTCCAAACGCGGTCACAATGCCCTTTTACGATATAATAATTTCCAAGCTATCCTTTTATAATGAGACAAAGAACAAAAGTTTCACTCCAAAACTAAACCCTAGCTAGCTGAAGATCTCCCTCCCTCATCCGGAATATTCGCTGGAGCTCCACTGGGATCATAAGATAATCTTCTTTCCGGTAATCTTTTTTTCCCACTTCTAGTTTGATTTTTTTTTTCTTTTTGTGTTTACTTTGAAATCTAATTGAGAGGAGCAGCAGCAGCACCAAGATCAACCTCACAAACATCAGATAATTGAATGAGATACAATAGATCATCTGCAAGCTCTTCTACTAGTTGCTTCTTCTTTGTTTCCTCCCAGTCTTGCAATCCCCTTCCCACCTCTCCTCTCCACATGAGCATCCCTGACAACTTCCCAACTTCAACAACCTATACAACATTACATTTCTGTCAAAAAATAAAAATAAAAATAAGTCCTGAGAATTGAACATTCTATGAACTCTTATCTACATTTCATTATATATTTGTATACAGTGAAAGCTCTGATATTATAAGACAATCACAAGTTTTGCCATTTGAGTTGTGACCATCACTAGCTGAGTAAAAGTTTAGGGCAAGACTGTACTTCTCTTGGGGATTTATAATGCATTTCCTGCATGGAAGATACGTACACACTTACTTGGACTTTTCTCTCGCTTTAGTTTCATAATATGTCATACAAATAAACACCAGATCATGCAAATTTATTTGAACTTTTCTTTGCTCTTCTTTGTACTTGTACTGTCAATCTTTAATGAAAATTTAGGTGCACTGATACTGAATTAAATGGGCAGTCATGAAAAAAAAATCTAGATTCTGAAACTCTTGATGCGTAGTGATGAAAATTTTTCTCTTTTATTTGTGCTCATCTTATTCTTTACTTTCTGTCATTTTTTCTATGATATTCTGGTATGCGGCCCTCGGCGAAACTCTCTGAAGCTATTTGCCCTGTAAGGATGTTAACTGGAATCCTCTGTAAAAACTAAAAATTTATTCATTTGATCATGGTTATCTCTGATGTAAGATCTACACTGTCAATGCAATGCTTGTGTTTTTCCCATGATCATTGGGAGGTGTTCTTCAGCATATCTGCATTTTCAAGTGATGAAAAGTAACCATGTTGTTCATGAAGTCTCTATGTATATACCATGCTCATTGACAGTTTTTTGTAAGATTACACTTATTCATCAAGCTCGTTAACAGTTACTGAATTAAATAGCATTTGCTTATCTTCCATAGATTTTCATTGATTTTGCTGATTAATAGGTGCATAATAATGGAATACTGTTAGAAATGGCTAAGCTTAAATGTAAACATTTTTTATAATTGATATTTATAGCATGTTTTTTTTTTTTTTTTTAATTTTAGAAATAATATTTTAAAGTAAATAAAAATAAAAATATTTTTTAATTTTTTTTATGTAATGATCGAAAATCATAACCTTAATTTATCTCTATATACATACTTCCATGTTCTGATATTAGTTTAATAATCTCAAAAGATAGTTTAGTAATTAGCATATAACTTTATTTATCATTACTTTTCAACTAAAAAAATATATTTTATCTTTACTCCAAATAAGATAAGATATGATCACATAACTTTTTACTTTAGATCTATTTATTTATGATCCAATTAATTATATTTGTTAAATGTTGGATTCTTGGTATGACACTTTCTTTGTTATCACTTTCTAGTAGTGATGAATGTTACTCCCTATGTTTTGTCGTATTACTCACCATTTGTCTATTTTCCTTTAATATATTTTTTTGGTGGTTTACTTATTTTTAAAAATGATAATGTAATTTAATACTTATAATTTTTAAAAGTAAACTAGCATTTCTATCGTATGTTAGTTAATATCTCAAATATATCAGTCTAATGGCATGAGCTTGGGTTAATATTTTAAACATACCCTTATTTGATGGGTGTGATTTTACTCGTGAGTTAATTCATTCAACTAAAATTCAAATTTTTATCATTTTGCACAACTCACGACTCATGAGACATTTATGTCATCTTGCATTAAGAAGTAAATATTTTTGAAAACTATACTTCAAAACAATATTACATAATTATCTTAACTTAATGACATTGAGTGACAATGACATTAATGGGTTAAGATGTTGCTTTTGAATTATATCTAAAAATTGATTTTGCTTCATAAATCATTGGTGAAAAAAACATCTAAGTTGCCCATAGAGTAAAATATCATTTTTCTTTTTCAATTGATGGAGCTCATATTCCATGTTTTAAGAACCAGAGTACTATGGTTTTATACACTTTGCTGCAATATATATATATATATATATATATATATATATATATATATATATATATATATATATATACCCTAAATTTTACATTGTATAAAATATTGTTTTTATATTGTATAAACAGTGGTAAAATAAAAAACTTGGTTTCGGAACCAAATAAATTCAACTACGATTAATTTATATGTATAATGTAATAGACACACGATTCTAATCACTTCATCAATTTTGTAGTTGAGAGGAGTGGTCAATTTTTCAAGGGAAATTTTTTTTTTTAAAAATATACTTTAAAAGGTGATTGAAGCACTCTAACTAATAAAAATAAAAAATGTTATATTTTCTTTTTTTTATTTTGATTCCTCAAATTAAAAAAATTAATAATTTTAGTTCTTGAAATAAGCACAAAAATGCTGAATTTGATTCTTTCGCCACTAGATGTTGGCTATGTAACACAAAACTTAATGTGGATGTGATACTTCACACAACACATAGCTAACATCATGCATCATATTAAAAAAGTAATAAAATTTCTATTTTGAAAAGTATATAATTAATCATATGAACATTCCCACCATTTTTTCTTTTTTTTTTTTTTTTTTTTCTGAACAACATTTTATAGGTTTTAGAAATCATTCATAGATGGAAAAAAATACTGTATTGTTAGATGATGAAAAAAATAAATATTTTTTATTTAAGGTACTAAAATAAAGAATCTGATAACTTGAGGGACTAATAAGGGCTTTAAAGTTTAAACCACGATTACAAAATATCAAATGTCCATTTTACCCTCTCAAAATATTACTACTTACCAACTCAATGAACGACAACAAATCTTCATCAACCTCACCATCCATTCTTCTCAGCCGGCTGGGAATTCCATGGCGTCCGATTCCAAGGAAATCCTCTCAATCGTCGCAAAATCTAGTTCAATCGAATCATCGAGCTTTGAATTCCATCGTCTAAGCCGTTTTTCTCATCCCAGTTCGTTGATTTTTTCAGGAAATCGTGGGAGCGGAACCGGCGAAGTTGAAACTCTATAGCTACTGGCGGAGCTCGTGCTCGCAACGCGTTCGTATCGCTCTCAATCTCAAAGGTTGGTTCTTTACCATTGATTACCTTCGATTTTATGTTTACTTTTCAATTTTCAGAATCAAATTGGCCCTTTTAATGTTTTATTGATTTATGATTTGCATATGCGTTTAAATAGGTTTGGATTATGAGTACAAGGCGGTGAATCTTTTGAAAGATGAGCAATTTGATCCTGGTACGGTGTCAAAAGTTCTTGACTTGTCTTAAGAAAACTTGAAATCTTTTATTTTCTGAAAATTGGGATTTGGTGTTATTTTGTGTGAAAAAATTGTAGAGTTTGAGAAGCTTAATCCCGTTAAGTGCGTACCCGCGTTGGTGGATGGAGATGTTGTTGTTGGCGATTCTTTAGCGATCACTCTTGTGAGTGCATGATGTACCTGTTTAAATGAAAATTATGGCTTTTTATCTTGATTTTTTTATCATATGTAATTGAACCTCTTTCTCTTGTGATTGAAAGTATTTGGAGGATAAGTACCCTCAACATCCATTACTTCCCAAGGATCTTGTGAAGAAGGCTCTTAATCTCCAGGTGAAGAAACATTAGTGTTCCTAGTTTTGTTATTAGTGTATTTTTTGCCTATTTTATTTATATGTTGTGAGTGAGTGTGTTCATTGTCTTGTGATTCTTTTTAGTTTTGTGTGGTTCTGTAAGAGCTGATCATTAAGTTGCACTTTTTAAAAGGAAAAATAAAGTTAGTTATGCATTTTTTTTTTTTTTTTTTTGGTAGAGAAAACCATCATGAAAAATTTTATAGGAGACTAACAGCAAACCCTGAAAATTTCCAATGCCTGAAATCATCTCATGGACTGCAAGCTGCTAGTACATCAGTGAAACTTAATTTTTATCGGTTTAACTTCTTCTTCTTCTTCTTCTTATTATTATTTTTTTTTTAAGTGTGACACTTTTATGAGTCATGAAGCATCATATTTGTCATCTGAAGGTGGTATTCTGTCCTCTACTATGCTTGGAACTATAAAATTTATATTTTTTCTTCCGTCTATATGAGAATTTGATATATTATGTTGTTACCAATGGGGATAAGATGTACTGCATGCCTGGTCAATTTATTTGTAATAACATTCGGTCAAAAGGCATCGGAACTGACCTCAGGCAAAATTAGTATGCTAATAATGCCCCCTTACAATGTGATCATGGCGTTTTCAATTCGGCATTGTTGAATTTACAGATCACAATATTCTTTCATTTTTCAGGTAGCAAGCATTGTTGGTTCAAGCATTCAACCCCTTCAAAATATCTCTATACTAGTAAGTAGCTTTAAGAATTAAGTCATTTGCTTAAACAAAATTATCAGCTGTTAATATGCTGTGTATCATTTGACAGAAGTTCATTGAAACTAAATTTGATGCTGATGAGAAACTTAAGTGGGTTCAACATTGTATTGGAAAAGGCTTTTATGGTAAGGTTTCTAGTTTAATATCATTGTTTGTGCCTATCCTTTTAATTGTTATACTTGCTCTTTCTTGTAATCTGCAAGGAGTTACCCATAATTTTAAGCAAAGTATAGTTTCCTGCAAACAAAATTGGAGATATTTTCATGCAAAGACGTGTCATTATGAAGTGTAGTTTAATACGATTCTTTGCAAAGATGCTCTAGCTGCTAATCAACTTCAGTTCAAATTGCAAACTTTTGTGGGAAACAGCTTAAGGGTTCTTTCATTCAGTGACCTATCACACAAAAGAAGGCATATGGATTGAGATTTTGTTTTCCTCAACTGCCAAACTGACAAATTCCTATTGTTTTGAAGAAATGACATTAAGCAGTACAATCTTTTACTGTCCAGACCCAAAACCTACTAAGCTGTGCATACTCTGCCAGAAAGTTATCCTTCCATCATATTTGAAGCTTCAGACAGTGTTTTGTGAATCAACTATTTTGAACCTCTGCCCACTTTAAAAAAAAAACACATGCAGCGACTGGAACTTCACTTAAAAGTTAAAATGCCTAATGCGTAACTCTACCCTTAGGATTGATCTAGTTCCAGATTAGACGCACATTGAGACTTGAAATCAAACTTCTGTCCACTGCAAGTGTTACACAAATTCTTTATGCTCTGTTTTACAGCTATAGTGTTGTATTGATGGTTACCTCTTCAAGTTCTCAGCTGAACAACTCCTCATGATGTCCTTCATACCTTTGGAAAATCAAGCTATTCAATTTGCAATCTTAGTTCATCTATTTTTGTTTCATAATGGTCCTTCCAACTGATTCATGGTATTTATGCTCTTACGGTCTTTACTTGCGTTTCAGCTCTGGAGAAGCTCCTAAAGGATGTTCCTGGAAAATATGCTACAGGGGATGAAGTCCGGCTGGTTTGTGTGCTCTCAATTTAGTTATTATTAGTTTTTTTTTTTACATTTAATTTTCTAAAGAATTCGTGTTTGGATGGCATTTACATGCAACTATTTTGAGCGCTTACCAATTTTATAATACCAGATATTTTTCTGCGCTTTGTCTTGTACTAAATAAGGATTTGATTTTCATGAAGCTTTGAATATTAACCATGATCGCTGGCATTATCCTATTGATACATTGGATCCACACCATACTTCAACCACTTAATCTAACTTCTCAACCTTTGAATGACAAAATGTGAATTTGTGTTTAAATTGAAAGTCTTTCAATCATGGCTGATCACATGTGAATTTCATTTGACTGATATCAGTGACGGCTGTCATATGCAGGCGGATGTGTTTTTGGCTCCTCAAATTCATTCAGGGGTAACAAGGTTCGGAATTGACATGGTAATATTTCTTTCTTCTTTTTTTTCTCATGAGATAGTTGAGTTTATGGAATAATAATGCAAGTACAAATACATTACATATTGCTATTTCTGTTGAACTTGTTGCCTCTTCTGTCTGTGTGTACAGGCACTGCTGTGATCACATAACCATGCTCTTATGTTTCAATTCTTTTAATGCAGATTCATGATTCAAAAGTATGCTTTCTTTTTTCTTATTTTCCAGACTGAATACCCAAGACTAGCCAGGGCTCATGCTGCATACAGTGAGCTTCCTGCATTCCAAGCTGCTCTTCCAGAAAGGCAACCAGATTACCCTGCTTCAGCTTAAACTCATCGCGGTTCGGTTAGCGTTCTTATAAATAAATAATTAATATTACAATAAATGTTCCATGTTCTTCGAGTTTGCGCTCTATGTATGTTGTTAATAATGTGAAGACTCTTTTCATGCAACTTCATGTGAAAACAATACTCAAAATGTATGTGCAACTATTACGAATATTATGAAAGCTGTTTTCCATAGATATGCCCTTATAGAACTATCTTTACTTCTTTGCCCAACAAAACATTTTTAGTTAGTTATATGTCTCTATGTCCAATTCATAATTGATATTTGTCTTTGTATTTTAATTCCCTGGATGAGTGAAAAAGAATAGGTTGAGGAAGCGCTTTCTATATAATATATTGTTTGATGGAAAAGTTATATACACCCCTATATAATTTGTAAGAAAACATTGGTTAGGCACATCCATATAAGCTATAGAGAAGAAAAGATGGATAACGTCGCCCAAATCCAACACCTCATGATGCCAATCGCCTACCACATGTTTCCTTGACAGAAAATGTATATTATTTAATATGCACGATTTATACAATCAAGATCCACATGTTCAGAATCACAAACATAATTAAATATATCTTCTTATTATAAAAATTATTATAAATTTTAAAATTTTTATATATTTAAGATTATATGTAAATTCTCCAAATAATTAAAAAAATAAAGCATTATTTTTTTCTAATAGATATAAATTTAGAAATAGAATTGAACCTGTTTCTAAATTTAAAATAAATTTCAATTTTATTTTAAAAATTATAACATATTTTATTCCTGCTTCTAATTATATTTATATGTGTGTGTGTGTGCGCGCGCGTGTGTGTGCAGACAATTATAATTTAAAATAATTTCATATAAGTATAATATTATACATGCTTATGAAATCATATTCTGTAATTATAATTATTATAAATAAAGCCATTTTTGATGGATTTTATAAACTATCATGTTAAGTATTTGTAGATTTAAAATTGTTTGTAAATGTTTAAAAATGGAACACAATCCGATTTATAGTTATTAAATTTGAAAATAATTAAAATGGAACAACAATAATCTATAGATTTGTAAAATGATTATAAATATTCTCATTATATATATACACGCTCGTGCCAATCCTCGTTATTGTTATATTTTGATAGAATAATATCTATAAAACTCAAATCCTCTTGTTGAAAATTATTTGTGAGCAAAAAAAAAAAAAAAAAAAAATAGCGGCTAGCGTGAAGGTCAACATAATATTAGAAGGAGTAATGCTATTCAAACCGATTTCCATATTAAATGACTTCGTTGAATGCAAGTTAGTAAAAAAGGAAAGGTATTTTAAAAACTTAATATTAAAGTGTGTCCATGAAGCCCAAAAATAGCAATTGGACTAACTGTAACTCAATGATGATGAAGATCAAATTGGGGTTTTCCTTTTTTTTTTTAATATTTTTTTATTTTTAATTTTATATAAAAACTTTAAATGCCTTTTCTATATGAATATTTCTTACGATATATTATGGATGATTTATTTTCTATGTTAGGAATTAAAGATTTTATGTATTATATTAGAGAAGATGCTCTTATATGATATTGGAGATTGATACTTGAGATGATTTATTTTAAGAGCAAGATCTCTCTTAAAACCTTGTTTGAAAAGGTTTTTTTTTTTTAAATTGTTTTAAGAAAATTAAAAACAACAAAGTGTTTTTTTTTTTAAAAAAAAAAGACAACAAATTTTAGATGTTTTCTAAATTTTGTTTCCAAAAAGCAATGAGGAAAGTAGAGAACAAAATTTTAAATTTTTAAAATTTTAAAAATACCAACAATTAAGGATAAAAACAATACAGTTTCAAATTTTTTTTAATATCATGTTATCTTGTAGACTCTAGATATCATTACTGTGGAGATTTTTTACTATCTTATATAGGATGGATGGTAATTGGTAGGGTTTGAATATGAGTAACAACTTTAATCATTATTACGAAATAGTTGTTGTTTTATAATGTCAAAACAATATTTATTTTTTTCAATTTTTTTCAATTTTTTAAGTTGTATAATTGAAAGGAGCAATATTACTAAGTTCTAAAAAATTAGTATATTTCCAACAATGGAGACTTTAGTTATTTGTTTTATTTTTATTCTAAATTTTAAAAATTTGAATGTTATTCTTCACTTTTGTGCAATATACTTGAAAGACTTATATTTCAAAATATATGGAGTACGAAACTAATAAAATATGAATATCATTATAAAACAAAGAATATTCATTAATAGTGAAAACATTGAAAAGGGTTTAGTTTGTTTTACTCGAAAATCAGAAACATCTGGTCAGACTCCAAATCTAATATATTTATTGTAAGTTATATATATATATATATATATATATATATATATATATATATATATATATATATATATATATATATATAGTGTACAAGTAAATGGGTATGGGTATTATAATACCCATATTAGTACAATTTTGCGGGTATTTATCTATATCCAAACTCAAACCTGTCAAACAAGTATTTACCCTGTCTCATATGGATATTTGTATATGTACCAATTAGGTTTGGGTCCAATTGCTATCTTTAGTATATCATATTGCAAAAGTTAACAAAACAAGAAGTTGCAAAGAGATTTTTAAGTTTAAATACTTTTTTTTAAGACAACAATTGAACATTGTTGTGGTATGTTAAAATCTCGATTTTCAATTCTAAAATCAATGCTTCCATATAAGCCTTCAATGCAACGTTAGTAAGACATCATCACTGTATTGCAAACTTTATATGGCTATATTATAATAATTTTGAACATTAAACTTATTCTTGAACTATTGATATAAAGTTATTGAATATTAAATATATGCATTACAATGCCATCTTGATTTCTATTTATAATCACAAAATATATTATTATATTAGTTCATTTAAGTCATACGATTAGTAAATTATCATAAAAATTACAGCAAAATTAAATATACAAAACAACTGAATCAAAAAAGTTTTTGTTTCATTTTTTTTTTATAAATTCTTCTTAAAAATTAAAAAAATATGTTTTGAAAATGTTTTCACCCAAACCACTTCTTTTAATTTTTCAATTTCAAAGCTCATTCCAAGTTTTACAAAATTGTTCCAAAAAAATAAAAACAAAAACTGAATTATATAGGCCCATAGTTTTATATTTATTGAATTTTCTTTTTGAAAGACAAAAAACCTAGAAGAAAGTAGGTTTCTTAGGTATACACGGTTTGCACCGCGCCTAGAAAATATTGGACACAACTTTATACAAAAATTTAAAATAATTTTTATAAAATATTTGTTGCATCAAGTCCTAATAATAAAATAAAAATAAAATTATCAATATCTTTTATTACTACTTATTTCCTTGTGAGAACTTGGCTAGATATTTCTTCCAAGCTCATCCTTCAATTATAATAATAATAATAATAATCACTATTATTATTATTATTATTATTATTATTATTATTATTATTATTATTATTATTATTATTATTATCATTTTCTCCACATTTTTGGAAGTCCACATCTTGAATTCTCTATGGTCATTCAAAATACAAAGCACCGTCCCATTGGTTGTTAAGTTGGTGAAATAATAAAAAATGCCACGTCATAGGGCCATCAACATTTCCCATTCTGAAAACTAAAAGGACTCCTAGCGGTCAAATTGAAATAGAGGGACTAAAAAGGCACCCGAACCTAACTACAGGGACCAAACATAGATTTAAACATTTTTTAATTAAATAGGGTGGAGGTTTACTTATTTATAGTGGATTAAACTAGGGGCTTTCTTTGAAACCAGTGAAGATGACCTCTGAATTTTTACAGTTCAAATTAATCTAGTGAAGCAAAAAACTTTGGAGATGACCATAGATACATTTATATTCAAAATTTTTTATTTTAAAACAATAAATATGATTTTTTAAAATATAAATCTCAAAACTTATAGTCATCAATAAAATTAAAATATATATTTTTTAGTAAGATGGACGAACTACTCATCTCTCTCTTTCGTATTTTTATTTGGCAATAAAAAAAATATACATTTAAGGTGGTAATAAAATTTAAACTTAAAAATAGTTTTTTAATTTTCTGAAAAAAAAAGGTATTTGAATTTGACAAAATTGTCCCCCCTGCCAACCCCCTCAGAAGATTTTACACCATTTCTTGAACTATTTCCGAATTTCAGGGGCCGTTTGGTTCGGAAGTGAATTGTCGAAGTGGTGGAAGTCTGGAAGTGGCACTTCGGTGGAAGTGAACAATTCAGCTGGAACTATCCACTTCAGTGTGTTTGGCTCAAGTTGAAAACTGGACTTCGGATACCACTTCCTGTGTTTGGATGGTTGAAGTGGGGATATGATCACCACTTCGGTGAGGGGATAAAGTTGCCCTTTCATGTTTTTTACATTTATTTAATTAAATCATATGATTTAATTAAATGATTTAATTATTTTATTACAATGGTAATAAATAATTTATTTATTAAATTAAAAACTTTGCACATCACATAATTAATTTAATACCATGTTATTAAATTAAATTAAATCGGTTAATATATTATGTTTAATTATTAATTAGTGAGAGTAGTTATTTAATTATTTTATTACCATGGTAATAATTATTCTATTTATCATTGAAAAATATTGCAAAGTGGCATGAAGTGAAAGCCTGAAGTGGTGACTTCGGGACTTTTCCAGCTGAAGTCAGACACCGAAGTGGCCGAACTCAGAAGTTGTCACATCATCACTTCCGGGTTCAAATCAGTGAAACAAACACACTGAAGTGGGCTGGAAATGGCCACTTCGGCCACTTCGGTGCCCACTTCAGTGAAACAAACGGCCCCTCATCGAGGGGAGAGGAGGGAGAGAGAGAGGGAGAGAGAGAGAGAGAGAGAGAGAGAGAGAGAGAGAAGCTATGGCGCCGGTGCCGACGAGCGTTGCCAAGCAAGCGGAGCTTCTCCGGATGGACGGCAACACCTACTTCAAGAAGGACCGCATCGGCGCCGCCATCGATGCCTACACTGAGGTTTTCCTCCAATCCAACGCCCATTTTTTTCTTTCCTTTGTTTCATGCGAAGGAGATCGATTCTCGGATGGATTTTGGTCTTGTTATTGCAATTGAATGTTTGGCTTGGGATTTATTTGATAATGGTTCTTTGTTTTTCAATAGAATTGTTGACAAGATCGAAGTTTTTCTTTCATTCTTTCGTCCTTTCTTGAGTGACGACTTGTGTGTTGGTTTGGGGTTTTGTAGGCTATTGCGTTGTGCCCGAATGTGGCGGTGTCTTCGGACGAACCGAGCGCTTTGCTATCGGAAGCGCGAGTTCGTGGAATTGCAATGGTTTTGTTGTCTTGTTTTGGATTGGATTTGAAGTAATTTTCTAGATGGGTTTTGTAGGGAGTGGGCGAGAGTTGAGGAGGATTGCCGACGAGCTATAGTAATTTTCTAGATGGGTTTTCTCATCAACAAATGCCTTGTTTAAAAAATTGTAAATGTGGCAAGAAAGTTTCCCAAAAGAAGCATTTGAGCCCCATCTCCAACAAGTAAACTGATTGGAATTAAAATTTCTATCATTAAGCAAATTCCAATCAATAGAGGGCCCAAAAACCATTTCAATACCAACTTTATCCAAATTATTATCTCTCAAGAAATCATTTAGGCTAAGATTGGCATCCAACAGAGTGATGTCAAAATAAGTTGGCTTTAGAGAAATAGGAATATCAAAGATCCAAGGCTGATTAAAAAAATCAGTATCATTTGGGTTACAGGAAAGAATAGCAATGTTGGATCTAACTCTTGCCGCAGTCTTATAAAGCATCCCGTAAAACCAGGAAATTTTAGCAAACCTTAGGTCTATCCCGAGATATTGAAATCCCCATACTTAATATGAGCAATGTGAACCCATATTTTATCTTCACGGTTGAGCATCGAAAAGACATTTTTAGCCATAAGAGAGGTTTGAGCAATCTTTAAATTTCTGATCCCAAGTCCTCCCTCGGCTTTCCCAAGTGTAGTAATGTTCAAATTGATGGAATGAAAACGCCACCAAGGTGCCTTTACCCCACGAAAAGTTCCCGGCCGCTTTTGAGATTGAGTCCGAAAATGGTGTCGGGAAACAGGATAGCAAGAAAGAGAGTAAGCGAGGAATTGTCATAAGAGTAGAATTGACAAGGATCGCCCTACCTGCTAACGAAGTAGCAAACGCATTCCAAGAATTCAAACTAAGCTTGGTTCTCTCAACTAGGTTCCGAAAATGATGGATCTTAAGCCTATTGGGAGAGATCAAAACTCCAAGATATTTAAAGGGAAAGGTTCCAATATTCATATTCAAAATAGAAACTAATCTATTTCTGATTCTCCTATTACACCAACTGGGAAGGAACACAGCAGACTTGTGAAAGTTAATTTGTTGGCCAGTGAGGGTTTTATAGAGGTGAAAACACATACTGCAATTCCTAGCAGCAGCACGGGAGGCTTTAGTAATGACAATAAGGTCATCCGCAAACATCAAATGGTTGAAATTATTGACAAGTCTAGGATCAAACCCCGGAATCATGTTATGGTTCAAAGCATAATTAAGGATTGCAGACAAGTTCTGGGAAACCAAAAGAAAAAGAAAAGGGGAAATAGGATCCCCTTGTCTTACCCCTCTTTGACTGAAGAACCAAGGAGTAGACTGACCATTAATCAGGAAAGAAAAAGAAGCAGAAGAAAGACAGCTCTGGACCCAGGAAATCCAAATCGCAGGAAAATTCATAATCCTAAGTGTGGCAAGGATAGCAGGCCATTCCAAGGTATCATAAGCCTTTTCTACATCAATTTTGAGTAACATCCTTGGGAGGGCTTGGGTATCATGCTCAAGAGAATGTACAATCTCTTGGAGTGCAATAATATTATCAAAAGTAGACTTGCCAGCTAGGAAACCAGTTTGCTCAGGACCTATAAGCTTGCTAATGACTAGTTTGAGCCTGTTAGTTAAAATTTTAGAAATGAGTTTATAGCAAACATTGCACAAGGATATAGGACGATAATCACTGACTTTACTAGGAGAGACCTTTTTTGGAATGAGAGCAATAAAGGTCCTCCCCCAAGAGCTGGGCATGGTAGCTGTTTGAAAAAAGTGTCTAATTGCCTCATAAAGAGGAATTTGCACTAGGTCCCAATAGAAGAGATAGAATTCCACATTTATACCATCAGGACCAGGGCTTTTGCCTTTTGGCATAGATTTAAGAGTTGTGTAAACTTCAGACATGGAAATGGGCTTAATGAGCATAGTTCTATCATCATCATTTAATCTAGGCAAATCATTGGGCATTCTACTCACTAGCTCAGAGATATCCAAATTATTCCCAGAAGACCACAGTCTACTATAGAACTCAGAAAAAGTAGAAGCAATGGAATGCCAATCAGTATAAATATTGCCAAGATCATCCGAAATAGCTGATATTTTATTCTTATGAGTTCTAATCTTGGCATGATTGTGAAAGAAACTAGTATTAAGATCCCCATTCTTAAGCCACAGGAGTTTGGCACGCTGAGCCCATTTAATAGCATTCTGCTTTAGAAGAGCAGAATGTTTATTATACAAAGCCCTGAGAGAAGTATTAAAACCATCAACATTACTATGATCCACTTCAAGGTTTTCAAGCATAGTGATATCAAGTTCAGTGGCAGTAATGGCAGCATCCAAAGGAGTTAAATCAGAAACTTTCCACTTCAAAATATGAGTCCTAGTACGAGCAAGTAAATGACTAAAAGCATGCATAGGCGTGCCACTGGGCTTAAGATTCCAAGCTTTAAAAACAGTTTGGTGACAACCATCATAATCAAACCAAAAATTGTCAAAACGAAAGACATTCTTCCTATGACCAGCAGAGAAATATTTACAATCAAGAAGCATTGGACAATGATCAGAAGTAGATCTAGAAAGATGCTTATTGTAATACGATTCAAAACGAGACACCCAGGCACCATTAGCAAGGAAACGATCCAAACGGGCCCAGCGTCTAGCTAGACCCGTTTGATTGTTACACCAACTAAAAGGGGCACCCTGAAACCCTAAATCTAACAAGTGATTGTTAGAAACAAAGTCATTGAAATAATTAGATTTAACCTTATAATGGTCAAATCTACCACCCTTGTGTTCATCAGGATTCAAAACAGCATTGAAATCACCCATCAAGATCCAAGGAAGATTGAGACTAGTTAAAGAAGATAAAACATGCCAAACATACTTCCGAACATGAATAATCCGGGAATTATAAACTACGAAAGAATCCAATTGTTAAGATGAACATTGGAAATAGCAAGATGAAGAGAATGAACATTGAAAGCAATAGGGGTGACCTGGCCGACCTCCCGCTTCCAGAAAATTATTATCCCTCCAGATAAACCACTAGCGGGTATGGCAGCCCACTCCCAACTTCTAGAAAATTTCCTGCAAAACCGCAAAGTCCGATCCAAATTAGCTCTAGTTTCCACTAAACAAACAATCATGGGTCTGATAGTGTTCATGAGGGATCTAATTCTATATATTTTCTCCGGTCTCGTCGTTCCCCTGCAATTCCAACACAAGATCTTAAAATGCTCAGAAATCATAAGAAAATATGCAAACGAAATGGAAAAGGAACAAGGCAAGAAAAGCTTAAAGGCCAAAGACATGAAGGAGGAGAAATTCAAGGGGCTCCAGAGGGATCACTGGGACCTTCCATCCTTCCCTTCTTCATACAAGTGGGAACTTTCATTTTCCCTCTTCGTGCTAACGCTTCTAGTTTAGCATCCTTCTGCACTTGAACTAGGGGCATGTCGTCGTCAAAGATGTCATTAGAAATGAACCCATCTTGATTCTCCTCCATCACTGCTGGGTTTGGACTATGCTCTGCCGATTGCAAGGCTTGTGAAACTATACCAACCAATCGCTCATGCGAATCCTCCATACGATCATCACATCGAACCTCAGTCCCATCCTGATGACGTGAAGTGACAAGACAAGGCGACACAGTGGTAGAATGATCTCCTGAGCCCCTTCCCAATTTTTCCAGCCGTTGTGACTCAACGGTCACTCCGACCGCCACTTGCTGTGGATGCTCCAACTCAAGACTAGGGTATCCGTTGGTAGGTGTTTGCAGAATGGGGTGAAATGAAGGGTTAGGGTTAGGGTTAGGTTCCTGATCAATATCACGCTCTTCACAGTGCTCCTCGGGATCTGAACTTCCTTCCACTCTATGGCTGACCAAGCTACCTCCACGTATCATCCGTCCTCCACCACGTGGGTTCCAGTTGCCACCTGGCCTTGACACGTGACGCTGAAGACCAGGACTCTTCTCTTCCCTTTGTTGGCTATCAACAGTACCGGTCCTAGCTCCTCCCCGGCCACCGCCCCGGCCACCGCCCCGGCCACCGCCCCGGCCCCGGCCCCGTCGAGGCCCCACTAAAAGCCATGTGCCAAATCCATCAGTTTCCCCAGAATTCCCAAGCGTTGTAACCTCCTCTGCTCTATGAGAGCATTCCCCTTCAACGTGGCTGGTTGGAGGCAATTCCACCTGCATACTCTGTGGATTCTCCATTGCCTCCTGACCCTTCCTTGCATTTTCCTCTTCATTGCCGTCTTCCAAGGAAACAGGCTGTAAGCAAGCTTGACTTATGTGACCAATTCGCCCACACTTAAAACAAAAAGAAGGGAGTCGTTCATAAAGGATCACAACCAAAGTCTCATCCTCTCCCTCACCGATCCACAATCCCCTCTGGAGTGGCTTAGACAGGTCTAATTCCACACATAATCTGGCATATTTAGCTCTCCCCACATTCAGCGAGTGAGTGTTCACATTGGTCGTATGATCGTCTATCCTAAGAACTCGACCAAGAAGGGAACCCAAGCTTTCTAAAGTCTCTGCTTCCCAGTACTCTATTGGTAGATGATGCAATTGGACCCAAACCGCTGCCGTGTCCAAACGTTCGAAGGCAGAGCTGAAAATTCTCCCTCCGGGGCATCAATTGTAGCACCATTCCCTTAATTGTCCAAGGGCCGTCCCACAAAAGTTTGTCCGCCATCTCTCGCCGACCGACATCGAATGTAATAGAAACCATTCGGCAAGTCGAGACTCGTAAATTTGCCAGCCTCTCCTTCCACAGTCTAGCAAGCTCCCGCCTAACTTGGTCCAGAGGCGGGGATCTCCCAGAAATTTACCATATAAGGTTCCTTGCATACGATCCTCGAAGTCTCATATAAAAATCACCATCCGGCCTGAAGCGTTTATGCCGAAGACTCCTTAGTCTATCAAAGTTCTCCTTTTTGTTGATGAGATCATTACCAAAAGTGTTCTCCGATGACTCGCCCGAGACGACCCGGGCCCAAGATTTGCCCATTGCTGGTATGGTTCCAGCACGAACATCCTCGCGTCTCTCGGAGAGATGGGTTAGGGGAGTGATGATTTCCTCCCCCACCTGCCATTGCAAGCGGGGGAGAAAGGGGATCACAAGAACGCAGGAGAAACAGGGAGCTCGGATAAGAGCGGGAGCTCGGAGCGGGAGCTCGGGGATCTATAGATCGCTCACACAAAACTCAAAAATACATGAGATTTTTACTTTCAATCTCCTTGACCACCTCACTCATTGTAGGCATGTCTGCTCCTGATTCCTCGACACACATCAACGCTAACTCGACAAACCGATTGAATCCGGCCAATGTATTCGACAATCCAATTGTTGAATCAACAAGTTGCTCAAGGCCATAAAATTCCTTCTTCCTGTCAATGACTGCTTTAACTTCTCTCACAATATATTTGTTTCTCTCTATTGGCTTTCTCCCGGTTATTAGCTCGAGCAGTAATACACCGAAGCTGTAGACATCGCTCTTTTCTGTTAATTGTTGTGTCATGTAGTATTCGGGGTCTAAGTATCCCTGCAAGTGAAAAGAAAAAAAAATTGTTTCAGAATGGAGAGTTGGAATTTCATTTTGAACTGATATCGGAACTAATTATGTTAGGATAAAACTATATTATTGAACACGGTTTACAGTAATATATAATGCAAATACATAAGAGTAACATTGTAAGAAAATAAGTCTAGTACAATTGATTTCGGTTTGAGATCTCACCATTGTTCCCTTGACTTGAGTGGTGATGTGGCCTTTTCTATCATCTGCCATTGGTTTGGAGAGACCGAAATCGGCAACTTTGGCATGTAAGTGATTGTCTAAGAGTATGTTGTTTGATTTTATATCTCTGTGAACAATGGGAGGATCTGCAAGAAAATGCAGATAGGAGAGCCCTCTTGCTGCATCAAGTGCAATCCATAGTCTCTTTTTCCAGTCCAAACGAATACCCGACATCCCCGAGAGGCTTTCTCTGAGAGTGCCATTAGGAAGGTACTCATAAACTAACATTTGTTCGCCTTGGTGGAAGCAAAAGCCGATAAGATTGACGAGGTTCCTGTGATGCACTCTTGTTAGCAACTCAATCTCAGTTTTGAATTCATGCCCACCTTGCATTGAACCCTCTTGAGCTCTCTTTACTGCAACCATTTGTCCATCAAGTAGTGTTCCCTTGTACACCTGCAATAAATGTAAAACCAGACTGTTAAAAAGGAATTGTTTTTGAAGAATTCTGCTCAAATTAGGAGGATTTCCATTTCATATATTAGATTGTTAAAAATCTAGGATATGTTTTAGATTAATGTTACGAAGAAGAGATACATGATAGTAACTATTTCAAGGTCGATGAGAAGTCGCAATCACCTTGCCATAACCACCAGAGCCAACGTGGTTTGATTCAGAGAAGTTGTCGGTGCACTTCTTTAGTTCTTCGAAAGAAAAACATCGAGCTCCTTTCAACTGTGGAACACTGCCACTACTCTTGGAAGGGTCCCAAGAACCTGCAAGAAAAACATCAGTTGATGAACATGTATAACTAGTGACTAGTAAAAGAAGAAGCTCCATATCTTACCAAATGGGTAACTCTGTTCCATCTTTTTCGCCTTTTTCTTCTTTCGAATCATCACAAAAATGACTAAACCAATAACTACAAGTAGTGCGACAACTCCGCCAGCTACAGCTCCGGCAATTGCTGCCGTATTGCTTGAATTTGAACTTGATCCTTCGACATGAAGTTATGCAGACAAAGTTAAACAAATACCTGACACCTGATGAAAGACATACTGACATATAGAGCAGAATTTACCAAGAATGGGAATGTATGGCTTTGGGATAAAATAATATAGTGCGAAATAGCCCGAAGTCTTCAAGGTTTGATTACTGAAAAAACTCGCTATCACGACAATATCTCCTTGATCAAACTTCGCCTTTCCTGAAGGAAATACCTCCACATTGATCTCCAAATAGTTGCTAGCATCCATAAAAGGATCATGAATGGCAACTGAGTCCACAGGAACCTTTTTATCTCGGAGCATGGTAAGCAGAGACTTCTCAACATCTTGATGGTATGTTATATTCTGTAAATTAGAGACAGTGAGAAGCCTGAAGTATAGAGTGCCTTCATATGGGTATGAGCAGAGACAATTAGGACTGAGAGCTTGTTCTGAAGGACATTGAACACCGACGCAACTATTCGGTGTTGAATATGGTGGATTGTTTTGTGTTGGACCCTCACAGTACTTTTGGTTCGATCCTTGAGGACAAACTGGGTTGCCTGCAAGTCTGTAAGTGTTACCGAAGTAATTAGAAACAGCAGTTAAAACTACAGTACTTGTGATTCAAGGCATGTAATGGATACAACTAGTATCATGGTACTTACAGAAGAACATTATTGTAGTTACCATCATTACGGAAATCTGCAATGTCATTGTTCTGTAAATCCACAAGTTGGAGTTGAGTGCTGTAGCCTGCATCGATCTCCAGAGTACCATTTAATAGGTTATTTTTCAGCCCCCTGTATTGGTCTTAATTAGTTAATACAAGACTATACTCATTAGATAAATGAACATTCGAAGAAGACCAACACTCACGCAGTCTGTAATGGTGAAAAGCTGAATAATTGTGCTGGAATTTGGCCTTGAACATGTGATTTTTCCAGTAATCTGCAGTATAAACATATGCACATTAGAAATATTAAGTTGAATGAATAGTTCGGAGAAAGAGAGAGTGATGTACAATGTTGTCAAAGATGGCAAGGCCGAGAACCATGGAGGCACATCTGATGCATCAAAGGAATTGTTACTCAAGTCCCTGAAAGGAAAGATAAATAAATACATAAATAACAGTTTATTAAAAAAAAAAATTCAGCAAAGTGATTTAAAAATCACTTGAAAATCAAGCACTTACACATAAGAGAGTGCATTCATTCCAGTCAAGTTTGGCAAGGGACCAGTTAGCAGATTATTTGATAAGTACCTGAAATGAAAACATTGATTATCTATTCTTTACATGAACAATAAAAAGTTTTCAACAAAAATTTTCATTCTCACAGTTCTTTGATGCTAGTGAGGCTGTTAAGGGTGGAAGGGACAGGCCCGGTTAATTTATTTCGGTCGAGACGCCTGTTAGGATGTTTCCAGTAGTGAATCTCAATGAATTACATTTGTAAATTTCTCTTTAGATAATAAACTTACAATGCTTCTAATGTCGGCACTAGGTTCAGTGTTGAAGGAATGCTTCCATTGAAGTTATTGTTGTCCAAAATCCTGGTGCATGTTGAAGATGTTAAAACTAAGTATAGTAATTTAGTAGCTTTGATATATAGATCTTACACATGCAAGGTAACCATGCCAGAGTGGAAGAGTTCCGGAGGAATATTGCCGGATAACTTGTTACTACCAAAATGGCTGTAAGTCACAGAAACAAATGCTCATTTAGTTTGGAAGGAGAAAGAACATTATAGAGACCATTTCAAAGTTAGGCAATAATGTTTGTATTACATACAAATGCTTGGTTCTTCTTAGCAAATTGAAACCAGGATTAATGCCATCGGAGATGGGAATAGTCCCAGAAATCTCATTTCCAGTGACATCAAACCAATAAAGACTTGATAGATTACCGAGGGCAGGAGGCATCGACCCGCTGAATTTGTTATCATTCAGAGCTCTGCAGGAGTAATTCAAGACAGTGTTATGTACTCTTTTTTTTTTTTTTATCGATTTAGCAAAAGAATCAAAATCAGAGGATGCTGATGTTACAAAATAGTTAGGCGTTGTAAATTCCCGAGTGCAGGTGGAATTTGACCAGAAAAACCACAACCAAGAAGGATCCTTAAAAGAAGAAAAGAATACAACAAAGTTAAAATTATAAAAAAGTTCCAAAAACAAAAAGCAAAGGGTGTAAATTCTCACAGGTTTTTCAGTTTACTTAGTTTGCCAATTGAAGCAGGAAGGGATCCACCCAAACCAGGATTATAAGAAAGATCTCTGCATGGGTTGAGAAAATCTAAGATGAATTCTTAATTGAAGATTCAATTTGCAAGTAAAATTAAAACACTCACAAAAACAGCAGTTCAGGTAGATTTCCAATGTCTCCAGCTAGAGTTCCAGTAACTCCAACACTCGGCAATATTCTGATCATACATAGTTTTAAAGAAAATCGAAAGATTAAGTTAACAACATTAATAAGATTATGATAAGATATAAGTTTCAATGATCTAACATGCTTGTGATATGAGAATTAGTGCAGTTGATTCCAAGCCAAACACTGCCACAAGGATCAAAACCATTCCAGTTCCCAGGTTTGTTCTGCCATCCATCGGCGACGCTTTAAGAGCGGCAGCTAAATCAAAAGAAGAGCAAACACTGTTTTATACTTATATTAGAAAACATGAAATGACTTTGTTGGATTCAAATTCAGCAAACTAACCTTCATCAGATACTGTATTTGCCTCGAGGACGATCACAACACAACAGACGATGAAAAGTAGAAAAATCCAACATTTCTGAGTCATTTGTCGCAAATGCCAAATGCAACCAATGAGAAGTGTATGTTCCATTGTATCTTAGATAAAATAACTTCAAAATGACAGAGATCTTCCATGATCAAGGGAGCATAGAGGACCAGAAAGACCAGGTCTTGCTTAGCTCAGTAACAAATTAAATTGGTTATATTGGAAAAAAAAAAAAAGGATAGTTGACAACTTGATTTCAACTGTTCAAGAGACAACAACAAGTTGTCCAATTGAACTTCAGAGATTCTAAACCAAGAAAATACCATTTTCTTTTTAATCATTTTAGTTAGCTAAGCAGACAACTTGCCATTGTGCCTTGAATAAATCTCATACAAATAACAAAAGGATAAGGTTGGTTGAATCTTCTTCAATGGAAAACCGAGTCAACCATCTACCTGCTACCTTCGCCATCATCGGAGGAATGACAAGTCAGTGCTTGATGTTTTGCAAGGCAGGGATGCAGCAATGTAGCATGAAAGCCTCTAAATATGAACATGGTATAGTTGAATACTTCAATGCTTTGCATCATCCTTCATTCATAAGAGAAGTGGTGAACAAGCTCAGCATGGAATTAAAAAAGAAACAGAGAAACTAGCGGCCAGATTACACCGGATTCATTTTATGCTTTGGTGATCATGGACCCCATCCTTGTGGTCCAGAGTAGCTTTGGAACTCTGGGCCAGGCCCATCTGAGGCACCACGGTTTTATTACCTCTGGGCTAGGCCCATTTCAGGGTTTCTTCGAGAAATATGGTTGAATTGGGGGGTTTTTTTTTGCAAAATTATGGTATGTTTTTATTTTGATGTTTAAATTTAAATTTGAATCAAAATGGTCACCTAACTTCAATTTTGTTTCATGTGTGGTCATTCGAAAAATTTTGACCCATCTTTGATGATGTAATTGCTGAATTTTTTCTATTAGCACATACATGATATATTGTCTCTGCCTAGTAGACAATTCTATGCCAACTACTGATAAAGAATTTTCAGTATATACATCATTAAAAATAGGTTGAAATCTCTTTAGTAATCACTCGGTGAAATAAAATTAAAGTTGAGTGAGTATTTTAATTTAAATTAAATTTTAAATACCAAAATAAAAATATCCTATAATTTGATAAGCTACTATAACATAAAACCTCCATTGTCGTCAGCTCACTTCTCAACTCTCCAAACGGAGTCAAACGGGGGCCGGAGAATTGAGATTTTTGGAAGATCAAAATGCCCTTTTACGATATAAGAATTGCCAAGCTATCCTTTTATAATGAGAGAAAGAACAAAAGTTTCACTCCATAACTAAACCCTATCTAGCTGAAGATCTCCCTCCCTCATCTAAGAGATTAGCTGGAGCTCTACTGAGATCATAAGATAATCTTCTTTCCGGTAATCTTTTTTCCCCCTTCTAGTTTGATTTTTTTTTTCTTTTTGTGTTTACTTTGAAATCTAATTGAGAGGAGCAGCAGCAGCACCAAGATCAACCTCACAAACATCAGATAATTGAATGAGATACAATAGATCATCTGCAAGCTCTTCTACTAGTTGCTTCTTCTTTGTTTCCTCCCAGTCTTGCAATCCCCTTCCCACCTCTCCTCTCCACATGAGCATCCCTGACAACTTCCCAACTTCAACAACCTATACAACATTACATTTCTGTTAAAAAATAAAAATAAGTCCTGAGAATTGAACATTCTATGAACTCTTATCTACATTTCATTATATATTTGTATACAGTGAAAGCTCTGATATTATAAGACAATCACAAGTTTTGCCATTTGAGTTGTGACCATCACTAGCTGAGTAAAAGTTTAGGGCAAGATTGTACTTCTCTTGGGGATTTATAATGCATTTCCTGCATGGAAGATACGTACACACTTACTTGGACTTTTCTCTCGCTTTAGTTTCATAATATGTCATACAAATAAACACCAGATCATGCAAATTTATTTGAACTTTTCTTTGTTCTTCTTTGTACTTGTACTGTCAATCTTTAATGAAAATTTAGGTGCACTGATACTGAATTAAATGGGCAGTCATGAAAAAAAAATCTAGATTCTGAAACTCTTGATGCGTAGTGATGAAAAATTTTCTCTTTTATTTGTGCTCATCTTATTCTTTACTTTCTGTCATTTTTTCTATGATATTCTGGTATGCAGCCCTCGGCGAAACTCTCTGAAGCTATTTGCCCTGTAAGGATGTTAACTGGAATCCTCTGTAAAAACTAAAAATTTATTCATTTGAGCATGGTTATCTCTGATGTAAGATCTACACGATGCTTGTGTTTTTCCCATGATCATTGGGAGGTGTTCTTCAGCATCTCTGCATTTTCAAGTGATGAAAAGTAACCATGTTGTTCATGAAGTCTCTATGTATATACCATGCTCATTGACAGTTTTTTGTAAGATTACACTTATTCATCAAGCTCGTTAACAGTTACTGAATTAAATAGCATTTGCTTATCTTCCATAGATTTTCATTGATTTTGCTGATTAATAGGTGCATAATAATGGAATACTGTTAGAAATGGCTAAGCTTAAATGTAAACATTTTTTATAATTGATATTTATAGCATGTTTTTTTTTTTTTTTTTTAATTTTAGAAATAATATTTTAAAGTAAATAAAAATAAAAATATTTTTTAATTTTTTTTATGTAATGATCGAAAATCATAACCTTAATTTATCTCTATATACATACTTCCATGTTCTGATATTAGTTTAATAATCTCAAAAGATAGTTTAGTAATTAGCATATAACTTTATTTATCATTACTTTTCAACTAAAAAAATATATTTTATCTTTACTCCAAATAAGATAAGATATGATCACATAACTTTTTACTTTAGATCTATTTATTTATGATCCAATTAATTATATTTGTTAAATGTTGGATTCTTGGTATGACACTTTCTTTGTTATCACTTTCTAGTAGTGATGAATGTTACTCCCTATGTTTTGTCGTATTACTCACCATTTGTCTATTTTCCTTTAATATATTTTTTTGGTGGTTTACTTATTTTTAAAAATGATAATGTAATTTAATACTTATAATTTTTAAAAGTAAACTAGCATTTCTATCGTATGTTAGTTAATATCTCAAATATATCAGTCTAATGG
This sequence comes from Dioscorea dumetorum, assembly GCA_902712375.1. Taxonomy (NCBI): domain Eukaryota; kingdom Viridiplantae; phylum Streptophyta; class Magnoliopsida; order Dioscoreales; family Dioscoreaceae; genus Dioscorea; species Dioscorea dumetorum. The sequence continues at coordinate 92,416 of CACTHL010000837.1, read as the reverse complement.
CATGAGCTTGGGTTAATATTTTAAACATACCCTTATTTGATGGGTGTGATTTTACTCGTGAGTTAATTCATTCAACTAAAATTCAAATTTTTATCATTTTGCACAACTCACGACTCATGAGACATTTATGTCATCTTGCATTAAGAAGTAAATATTTTTGAAAACTATACTTCAAAACAATATTACATAATTATCTTAACTTAATGACATTGAGTGACAATGACATTAATGGGTTAAGATGTTGCTTTTGAATTATATCTAAAAATTGATTTTGCTTCATAAATCATTGGTGAAAAAAACATCTAAGTTGCCCATAGAGTAAAATATCATTTTTCTTTTTCAATTGATGGAGCTCATATTCCATGTTTTAAGAACCAGAGTACTATGGTTTTATACACTTTGCTGCAATATATATATATATATATATATATATATATATATATATATATACCCTAAATTTTACATTGTATAAAATATTGTTTTTATATTGTATAAACAGTGGTAAAATAAAAAACTTGGTTTCGGAACCAAATAAATTCAACTACGATTAATTTATATGTATAATGTAATAGACACACGATTCTAATCACTTCATCAATTTTGTAGTTGAGAGGAGTGGTCAATTTTTCAAGGGAAATTTTTTTTTTTTAAAAATATACTTTAAAAGGTGATTGAAGCACTCTAACTAATAAAAATAAAAAATGTTATATTTTCTTTTTTTTATTTTGATTCCTCAAATTAAAAAAATTAATAATTTTAGTTCTTGAAATAAGCACAAAAATGCTGAATTTGATTCTTTCGCCACTAGATGTTGGCTATGTAACACAAAACTTAATGTGGATGTGATACTTCACACAAGACATAGCTAACATCATGCATCATATTAAAAAAGTAATAAAATTTCTATTTTGAAAAGTATATAATTAATCATATGAACATTCCCACCATTTTTTCTTTTCTTTTTTTTTTTTCTGAACAACATTTTATAGGTTTTAGAAATCATTCATAGATGGAAAAAAATACTGTATTGTTAGATGATGAAAAAAATAAATATTTTTTATTTAAGGTACTAAAATAAAGAATCTGATAACTTGAGGGACTAATAAGGGCTTTAAAGTTTAAACCACGATTACAAAATATCAAATGTCCATTTTACCCTCTCAAAATATTACTACTTACCACCAACTCAATGAACGACAACAAATCTTCATCAACCTCACCATCCACTCTTCTCAGCCGGCTGGGAATTCCATGGCGTCCGATTCCAAGGAAATCCTCTCAATCGTCGCAAAATCTAGTTCAATCGAATCATCGAGCTTTGAATTCCATCGTCTAAGCCGTTTTTCTCATCCCAGTTCGTTGATTTTTTCAGGAAATCGTGGGAGCGGAACCGGCGAAGTTGAAACTCTATAGCTACTGGCGGAGCTCGTGCTCGCAACGCGTTCGTATCGCTCTCAATCTCAAAGGTTGGTTCTTTACCATTGATTACCTTCGATTTTATGTTTACTTTTCAATTTTCAGAATCAAATTGGCCCTTTTAATGTTTTATTGATTTATGATTTGCATATGCGTTTAAATAGGTTTGGATTATGAGTACAAGGCGGTGAATCTTTTGAAAGATGAGCAATTTGATCCTGGTACGGTGTCAAAAGTTCTTGACTTGTCTTAAGAAAACTTGAAATCTTTTATTTTCTGAAAATTGGGATTTGGTGTTATTTTGTGTGAAAAAATTGTAGAGTTTGAGAAGCTTAATCCCGTTAAGTGCGTACCCGCGTTGGTGGATGGAGATGTTGTTGTTGGCGATTCTTTAGCGATCACTCTTGTGAGTGCATGATGTACCTGTTTAAATGAAAATTATGGCTTTTTATCTTGATTTTTTTATCATATGTAATTGAACCTCTTTCTCTTGTGATTGAAAGTATTTGGAGGATAAGTACCCTCAACATCCATTACTTCCCAAGGATCTTGTGAAGAAGGCTCTTAATCTCCAGGTGAAGAAACATTAGTGTTCCTAGTTTTGTTATTAGTGTATTTTTTGCCTATTTTATTTATATGTTGTGAGTGAGTGTGTTCATTGTCTTGTGATTCTTTTTAGTTTTGTGTGGTTCTGTAAGAGCTGATCATTAAGTTGCACTTTTTAAAAGGAAAAATAAAGTTAGTTATGCATTTTTTTTTTTTTTTTTGGTAGAGAAAACCATCATGAAAAATTTTATAGGAGACTAACAGCAAACCCTGAAAATTTCCAATGCCTGAAATCATCTCAAGGACTGCAAGCTGCTAGTACATCAGTGAAACTTAATTTTTATCGGTTTAACTTCTTCTTCTTCTTCTTCTTCTTCTTATTATTATTTTTTTTTTAAGTGTGACACTTTTATGAGTCATGAAGCATCATATTTGTCATCTGAAGGTGGTATTCTGTCCTCTACTATGCTTGGAACTATAAAATTTATATTTTTTCTTCCGTCTATATGAGAATTTGATATATTATGTTGTTACCAATGGGGATAAGATGTACTGCATGCCTGGTCAATTTATTTGTAATAACATTCGGTCAAAAGGCATCGGAACTGACCTCAGGCAAAATTAGTATGCTAATAATGCCCCCTTACAATGTGATCATGGCGTTTTCAATTCGGCATTGTTGAATTTACAGATCACAATATTCTTTCATTTTTCAGGTAGCAAGCATTGTTGGTTCAAGCATTCAACCCCTTCAAAATATCTCTATACTAGTAAGTAGCTTTAAGAATTAAGTCATTTGCTTAAACAAAATTATCAGCTGTTAATATGCTGTGTATCATTTGACAGAAGTTCATTGAAGCTAAATTTGATGCTGATGAGAAACTTAAGTGGGATCAACATTATATTGGAAAAGGCTTTTATGGTAAGGTTTCTAGTTTAATATCATTGTTTGTGCCTATCCTTTTAATTGTTATACTTGCTCTTTCTTGTAATCTGCAAGGAGTTACCCATAATTTTAAGCAAAGTATAGTTTCCTGCAAACAAAATTGGAGATATTTTCATGCAAAGACGTGTCATTATGAAGTGTAGTTTAATACGATTCTTTGCAAAGATGCTCTAGCTGCTAATCAACTTCAGTTCAAATTGCAAACTTTTGTGGGAAACAGCTTAAGGGTTCTTTCATTCAGTGACCTATCACTCAAAAGAAGGCATATGGATTGAGATTTTGTTTTCCTCAACTGCCAAACTGACAAATTCCTATTGTTTTGAAGAAATGACATTAAGCAGTACAATCTTTTACTGTCCAGACCCAAAACCTACTAAGCTGTGCATACTCTGCCAGAAAGTTATCCTTCCATCATATTTGAAGCTTCAGACAGTGTTTTGTGAATCAACTATTTTGAACCTCTGCCCACTTTAAAAAAAAAACACATGCAGCGACTGGAACTTCACTTAAAAGTTAAAATGCCTAATGCGTAACTCTACCCTTAGGATTGATCTAGTTCCAGATTAGACGCACATTGAGACTTGAAATCAAACTTCTGTCCACTGCAAGTGTTACACAAATTCTTTATGCTCTGTTTTACAGCTATAGTGTTGTATTGATGGTTACCTCTTCAAGTTCTCAGCTGAACAACTCCTCATGATGTCCTTCATACCTTTGGAAAATCAAGCTATTCAATTTGCAATCTTAGTTCATCTATTTTTATTTCATAATGGTCCTTCCAACTGATTCATGGTATTTATGCTCTTACGGTCTTTACTTGCGTTTCAGCTCTGGAGAAGCTCCTAAAGGATGTTCCTGGAAAATATGCTACAGGGGATGAAGTCCGGCTGGTTTGTGTGCTCTCAATTTAGTTATTATTAGTTTTTTTTTTACATTTAATTTTCTAAAGAATTCGTGTTTGGATGGCATTTACATGCAACTATTTTGAGCGCTTACCAATTTTATAATACCAGATATTTTTCTGCGCTTTGTCTTGTACTAAATAAGGATTTGATTTTCATGAAGCTTTGAATATTAACCATGATCGCTGGCATTATCCTATTGATACATTGGATCCACACCATACTTCAACCACTTAATCTAACTTCTCAACCTTTGAATGACAAAATGTGAATTTGTGTTTAAATTGAAAGTCTTTCAATCATGGCTGATCACATGTGAATTTCATTTGACTGATATCAGTGACGGCTGTCATATGCAGGCGGATGTGTTTTTGGCTCCTCAAATTCATTCAGGGGTAACAAGGTTCGGAATTGACATGGTAATATTTCTTTCTTCTTTTTTTTCTCATGAGATAGTTGAGTTTATGGAATAATAATGCAAGTACAAATACATTACATATTGCTATTTCTGTTGAACTTGTTGCCTCTTCTGTCTGTGTGTACAGGCACTGCTGTGATCACATAACCATGCTCTTATGTTTCAATTCTTTTAATGCAGATTCATGATTCAAAAGTATGCTTTCTTTTTTCTTATTTTCCAGACTGAATACCCAAGACTAGCCAGGGCTCATGCTGCATACAGTGAGCTTCCTGCATTCCAAGCTGCTCTTCCAGAAAGGCAACCAGATTACCCTGCTTCAGCTTAAACTCATCGCGGTTCGGTTAGCGTTCTTATAAATAAATAATTAATATTACAATAAATGTTCCATGTTCTTCGAGTTTGCGCTCTATGTATGTTGTTAATAATGTGAAGACTCTTTTCATGCAACTTCATGTGAAAACAATACTCAAAATGTATGTGCAACTATTACGAATATTATGAAAGCTGTTTTCCATAGATATGCCCTTATAGAACTATCTTTACTTCTTTGCCCAACAAAACATTTTTAGTTAGTTATATGTCTCTATGTCCAATTCATAATTGATATTTGTCTTTGTATTTTAATTCCCTGGATGAGTGAAAAAGAATAGGTTGAGGAAGCGCTTTCTATATAATATATTGTTTGATGGAAAAGTTATATACACCCCTATATAATTTGTAAGAAAACATTGGTTAGGCACATCCATATAAGCTATAGAGAAGAAAAGATGGATAACGTCGCCCAAATCCAACACCTCATGATGCCAATCGCCTACCACATGTTTCCTTGACAGAAAATGTATATTATTTAATATGCACGATTTATACAATCAAGATCCACATGTTCAGAATCACAAACATAATTAAATATATCTTCTTATTATAAAAATTATTATAAATTTTAAAATTTTTATATATTTAAGATTATATGTAAATTCTCCAAATAATTAAAAAAATAAAGCATTATTTTTTTCTAATAGATATAAATTTAGAAATAGAATTGAACCTGTTTCTAAATTTAAAATAAATTTCAATTTTATTTTAAAAATTATAACATATTTTATTCCTGCTTCTAATTATATTTATATGTGTGTGTGTGTGCGCGCGCGTGTGTGTGCAGACAATTATAATTTAAAATAATTTCATATAAGTATAATATTATACATGCTTATGAAATCATATTCTGTAATTATAATTATTATAAATAAAGCCATTTTTGATGGATTTTATAAACTATCATGTTAAGTATTTGTAGATTTAAAATTGTTTGTAAATGTTTAAAAATGGAACACAATCCGATTTATAGTTATTAAATTTGAAAATAATTAAAATGGAACAACAATAATCTATAGATTTGTAAAATGATTATAAATATTCTCATTATATATATACACGCTCGTGCCAATCCTCGTTATTGTTATATTTTGATAGAATAATCTCTATAAAACTCAAATCCTCTTGTTGAAAATTATTTGTGAGCAAAAAAAAAAAAAAAAAAAAATAGCGGGTAGCGTGAAGGTCAACATAATATTAGAAGGAGGAGTAATGCTATTCAAACTGATTTCCATATTAAATGACTTCGTTGAATGCAAGTTAGTAAAAAAGGAAAGGTATTTTAAAAACTTAATATTAAAGTGTGTCCATGAAGCCCAAAAATAGCAATTGGACTAACTGTAACTCAATGATGATGAAGATCAAATTGGGGTTTTCCTTTTTTTTTTTTTTAATATTTTTTTATTTTTAATTTTATATAAAAACTTTAAATGCCTTTTCTATATGAATATTTCTTACGATATATTATGGATGATTTATTTTCTATGTTAGGAATTAAAGATTTTATGTATTATATTAGAGAAGATGCTCTTATATGATCTTGGAGATTGATACTTGAGATGATTTATTTTAAGAGCAAGATCTCCTCTCTTAAAACCTTGTTTGAAAAGGTTTTTTTTTAAAAATTGTTTTAAGAAAATTAAAAACAACAAAGTGTTTTTTTTTTAAAAAAAAAAGACAACAAATTTTAGATGTTTTCTAAATTTTGTTTCCAAAAAGCAATGAGGAAAGTAGAGAACAAAATTTTAAATTTTTAAAATTTTAAAAATACCAACAATTAAGGATAAAAACAATACAGTTTCAAATTTTTTTTAATATCATGTTATCTTGTAGACTCTAGATATCATTACTGTGGAGATTTTTTACTATCTTATATAGGATGGATGGTAATTGGTAGGGTTTGAATATGAGTAACAACTTTAATCATTATTACGAAATAGTTGTTGTTTTATAATGTCAAAACAATATTTATTTTTTTCAATTTTTTTCAATTTTTTAAGTTGTATAATTGAAAGGAGCAATATTCCTAAGTTCTAAAAAATTAGTATATTTCCAACAATGGAGACTTTAGTTATTTGTTTTATTTTTAATCTAAATTTTAAAATTTTGAATGTTATTCTTCACTTTTGTGCAATATACTTGAAAGACTTATATTTCAAAATATATGGAGTACGAAACTAATAAAATATGAATATCATTATAAAACAAAGAATATTCATTAATAGTGAAAACATTGAAAAGGGTTTAGTTTGTTTTACTCGAAAATCAGAAACATCTGGTTAGACTCCAAATCTAATATATTTATTGTAAGTTATATATATATATATATATATATAGTGTACAAGTAAATGGGTATGGGTATTATAATACCCATATTAGTACAATTTTGCGGGTATTTATCTATACCCAAACTCAAACCTGTCAAACAAGTATTTACCCTGTCTCATATGGATATTTGTATATGTACCAATTAGGTTTGGGTCCAATTGCCATCTTTAGTATATCATATTGCAAAAGTTAACAAAACAAGAAGTTGCAAAGAGATTTTTAAGTTTAAATACTTTTTTTTAAGACAACAATTGAACATTGTTGTGGTATGTTAAAATCTCGATTTTCAATTCTAAAATCAATGCTTCCATATAAGCCTTCAATGCAACGTTAGTAAGACATCATCACTGTATTGCAAACTTTATATGGCTATATTATAATAATTTTGAACATTAAACTTATTCTTGAACTATTGATATAAAGTTATTGAATATTAAATATATGCATTACAATGCCATCTTGATTTCTATTTATAATCACAAAATATATTATTATATTAGTTCATTTAAGTCATACGATTAGTAAATTATCATAAAAATTACAGCAAAATTAAATATACAAAACAACTGAATCAAACAAGTTTTTGTTTCATTTTTTTTTTATAAATTCTTCTTAAAAATTAAAAAAATATGTTTTGAAAATGTTTTCACCCAAACCACTTTTTTTAATTTTTCAATTTCAAAACTCATTCCAAGTTTTACAAAATTGTTCCAAAAAAATAAAAACAAAAACTGAATTATATGGGCCCATAGTTTTATATTTATTGAATTTTCTTTTTGAAAGACAAAAAACCTAGAAGAAAGTAGGTTTCTTAGGTATACACGGTTTGCACCGCGCCTAGAAAATATTGGACACAACTTTATACAAAAATTTAAAATAATTTTTATAAAATATTTGTTGCATCAAGTCCTAATAATAAAATAAAAATAAAATTATCAATATCTTTTATTACTACTTATTTCCTTGTGAGAACTTGGCTAGATATTTCTTCCAAGCTCATCCTTCAATTATAATAATAATAATTATTATTATTATAATAATTATTATTATTATTATTGTTATTATTATCACCATTATTACCATTATCATCACTATTATTATTATTATTATTATTATTATCATTTTCTCCACATTTTTGGAAGTCCACATCTTGAATTCTCTATGGTCATTCAAAATACAAAGCACCGTCCCATTGGATGGCATCTCATAAAGTTTTACTAAGTAATTTTATACAAGAAAATTAAACATCATTAAAGATCTTCTCTCTTGATTAACTTTACCTCATTTTTAATTTATTTTTAAAAAAGAATCATAATCTGAATCATGTTATAGATTATCTACAATAATTCTTTTATTTATCCTATATATATAGACACTTATGTAAAATATTTATTATCTATCCTCATAAAATTTTCACTGGATCATCAGTTCAGTGACTAATCTCGTGCTTATCATTAATAAGCTTAAAACAAAGGAAACCAATGTAGCTTAATATATAAATTTTTATTGAGGTGAATATGTAAATATGTCAATTATAAGAATATATTAAAAAATATTCAATTTTTATTGGAGTGTAATTGAAAAACAATTGCTATTATACTTCTTTGTCAAAATCATAATTGCTTAATTATATACATTGAGCATCATTTTCATTCCTTTATCTGCCATTTTGATTAGAATTAAATTAAAAATTAATAAAATACCAAATACTATTTATTTTAGTATATTTTATAGTAATTGACAAATACTAAAAACAGAAAAGAATTTTAAATCATATATAGACGGTAATAAATGGATAGTTATGTGATTAACTCTCATATAAAAAAAAAATCAAATGTTCCATTTTTTTTCAAATGTATGAATGAAAATTTCATGTGTGAAGCGTAATTTATCCGTAACGTAAAAAAAAATTTAAAAATTATCTTTAGAAAAGATCAATAAAGCGATTTATTCCAAAATATGAATGAGAACTTATGATTTATCCACATTATACAAAATAAAAAAATTAAAAAAATCATCTTTATACAAGCCCTATATATACGGGGGAGGCAGAGGGGCATTATGGAAAAGGTTCGTTTTGTTAAATTAATTTTTATAGATTAAATTTTTTAAAAAATAATAAATGTAAAAAATTAAATAATAATAATAATAATATAATAATAATAATAATAATAATAATAATAATAGTATTTATTGTTTCCTACGTCTTCCAACGACTCTGAGTCTGTAGTCAAGTGGCTTGCGAGGAAGTCCATGGCGTCCGATTCCACCAAGGTACTCGTCTCAATCTCAATCTCCGCTCCCAGCTTCGCAAATCCAGCTCAAACGGCTGATTGAGCATCGGATTTCGTCACTTGAGCTTGATTCTCGTCCCGTTTCATCTATTCTTTCAGGAGATCGCTGAACCGGCGCCGGCAAAGCTGAAGCTCTACAACTTCTGGCGGAGTTCGTGCTCTCAGCGTGTCCGCATCGTTCTCAATCTCAAGGGTTTGTTTTTAACCCTTTGGCGTCTTTAAGTTCATGTTTAGTTTTCAATTTTCAGATCAACTGGACCGATTTCCAGTTTTCATTAACGTATAATTTGCGCATGCTTTTGAATAGGATTGGATTATGAGTACAAGGCAGTGAATCTTATGAAAGGTGAACATTTTCACCCAGGTATGGTGCCAAAAAATTCTTGCTTTTTTTTTAAAGTTTGAATTTTGTTGCTTCAAATTGGATGTTTGGCGTTCTTTCTGTTTGCAATTTTGTAGAATATGAGAAGCTAAATCCAATTCATTTTGTGCCGACATTGGTGGACGGAGACACAGTAGTTGCTGATTCTTATGCTATTGTTCTTGTGAGTGCCTGATATATGACCTTTTCAGTCAAAAGTACGGTTTTTATGTTCTCTATTGTATAATTGCTATGTGAATCTGTTTTCCTTTTTTTTTATAAGTATTTGGAGGATAAATACCCTCAACACCCGTTGCTCCCCAAGGATCTTAAGAAGAAGGCTCTTAATCTTCAGGTGAAGAAAAAATGTTGTTCTATCACTTAGTGTTTATTAATGGTTTATTATATATTTGTTGCAAATAAATTATGTTGCATATCTTCTTAGTTTCTTATCATTATGTAAGATTTCAATGCTATGTTAAGAATGCTGGCTAAATTTTAAATGGATGCAACTTGTCAGAAAGCTTTAGGTTTTGTCCTATGAAAACGGTGGTTTTCCTCTGCTACCTAAGCAACTACAAAATTGTTTTCCATATGCATAATGGATGATCTATGATCTTGTCGCCAATGTTGGTAAATCATCTCCAATGTATTCATTTATAAAAATATTGGGCTGAAAGGCATCCGGAGTTTCTGCAGGTGAATTAAAGTATGTTGAGAATGCCCCCACTACACAATGTGTGCGGGGTGTCTCAATTCATCAATAATGAATACATTAGAAAAATAAGGGAATTGGAATAAAATAGAATATGTTTTATTTGATTGGGGTTGGCAGGAATGTTCTGAATTACCATAGATTTAATCTACAATGTACCAATGCACAAGATCATAAAATTCTATTGTTTTTCAGGTAGCAAGCATTGTCAGCTCAAGTATTCAGCCCTTCCACAATGTCCCTCGTCTTGTAAGCTAACAATTTCGAGTGGTGCTCCTTCATTGCCGAAACATAGATTATGTTACCTAAACTGGCTTAGAAAAATTACCAGTTGTTAAGATGCTGCGTATAATTTGGCAGAGCTTTGTTGAAGCTAAATTTAATGATGATGAGAGGCTTAAGTGGGCTCAACATCATCTTGGAAAAGGCTTTACTGGTAATGCTTCCTTAATAGCATTGTTTCTTCCTTCCCTTCAAATTGTTGAACTTGCTCTTTCTTATAATTTGTGAAAGGATGTATCTATCATTTTAAATGAATATAGTTTCGAGCAAACAACATTTGAAATAAGTACACGCAAGTCACCCATTCTTGAAATGGAACTGGAAACAGAGGCAGGAAGATGTGTCACCCACAAGAGAAGTTTATTAGGATTCTTAGCAAAGATGCTTCAGACCACTAATTAATATTGCAAACTTTTGGGAAAAGCAACTGAAGGGTGCTTTAATCCTTAACTGGTTATTGTGCCCATGGTTGTATTCATAATTTCTTGCTAAGCTCTTGGCAGTATAACTCCTCCTCACTATTGGCTATCTTTCATGCCTTGCAAAAAAAAAGCTAGCTATTCAATTTGCAATCTTAGTTCCTCTTTTGTTACATTATGTATAGTGCTTCAACTGATATATCATATATGGTTAAGCTGATGGGTGATGTGATTGGGAAGGGACTATGGTTTCTATGCTCTTATGGTTTTCACCTACTTGTGTTTCAGCCCTGGAGATGCTCTTAAAAGATGTTCCAGGGAAATATGCTACAGGAGATGAAATCCTACTGGTATGTGTGTGCTCTAAATTTTTTTTTTTTTTTATCTAATGGCATTTAACTTTCCCGTGCATTCAGTTTCCTCAGTTTCATTTTAATCCAATTGTTTGTCTTGGATACATGCTGCTATTTTTTTCGCCCCTTTCTGGTTTTCTTGGGGCCAACAATTTGGTCATGCTTTGCTTTCTACTGAATAAAACCAGATGTTCATCTGCCAGACCTAACTCATGTTTCACACTTGGAATTTCATTACTGATTTCTGTCATACTCAGGCGGACGTGTTTTTGGCTCCACAAGTTCATGCAGCTATAACACGGTTCGGAATCGACATGGTAAAATTTCTTACAAAAAATTATTTCCATAATCATGTATATACATGCAATGATGCATTAGAACCGCAGCTGCGTCAGGCAAGATGTGAACAGGACGATACTTTGCTTCTCCGAAGAAATTTCATATTGCTATTTTTGTTGATTCTGTTCTATATTTTGGAGCTTGCCCTAAGTTTTCGGCATTTTTTTGATAATGAAGAAGAATCACAACTCACAATTGTGTTTTACTTTCTTTCAGACTGCTTACCCAAGACTCTCCAGAGCTCATGCTGCAGTATGTGAGCTTCCTGCATTCCAAGATGCCATTCCAGAGAGGCAATCTGATTGCCCTTCTACAGCTTAATTCTCGCTACAAAATAAATCATCAGCATTACAAACAATACTCCATCTTCTCCTAAGTTTGAATATATTCAGTTTAATTATTCCTCACAATTTGGTTTGTGTTGTCAAAAATAAATAATCAGCATTACAAACAATATTATATTTTCTTCTCGAGTTAAACTCTCTTTTCATGTTGTGTTTTGTGGTTGGATGAATTTGGTATGTGAATTGGGTTTTATTTTTTGTGTCAGGTGTTCGTTTCATGAAAATTTGAGATTGAATTGTAAAACTTACGTAATGAAAAGTTATAAATACATTTTGCCTTTGTGATTATGTTTCACATTTGTGTGCTCATTCTCAATTTTTTTTTTTTTTAAATGGATATGTTTTTGACGTAGGAACTCAGCACATGCAATTCTTTTTTTTTAATTAAAAAAACCCTAAGTTTCTCACATGCTACAGTGCATCATATCCCATGTAAAACCCCTAGTCTATATCTCATGAAAATATTATTTAATTACTAAGAATTGATGCTTTAGCCTTCCTCCCAGCTCACGGAATGGAACAAAACCCATTGTAAAGATAAACCTTAATTTAGGTACTAATCCCACGTGTTTGACTGAAGTGAGAATTTTTTCTCTATACCACGTCTAAGAAAATGCATATTTTTGGTGGTGAGTGTTTTTAAATAATAACCATTTAAATTTAAAATTATTTATTTAAGTGATCTGAATTTTTACAGTTCAAATTAATCTAGTGAAGCAAAAAACTTTGGAGATGACCATAGATACATTTATATTAAAAAAGTTATATTTTAAAAAATAAATATAATTTTTTAAAAATATAAATCTCAAAACTTATAGTCATCAATAAAATTAAAATATATATTTTTTAGTAAGATGGACGAACTACTCATCTCTCTCTTCCGTATTTTCATTTGGCAATAAAAAAAAATATACATTTTTAAACTTAAAAATTTAAACTTAAAAATAGTTTTTTTAATTTTCTGAAAAAAAGGTATTTGAATTTGACAAAATTGTCCCTCCTGCCAACCCTCTCAGAAGATTTTACACCATTTCTTGAACTATTTCCGAATTTCATCGAGGGGAGAGAGAGAGAGAGAAAGAGAGAAGCTATGGCGCCGGTGCCGACAAGCGTTGCCAAGCAAGCGGAGCTTCTCCGGATGGACGGCAACACCTACTTCAAGAAGGACCGCATCGGCGCCGCCATCGATGCCTACACTGAGGTTTTCCTCCAATCCAACGCCCATATTTTTCTTTCCTTTGTTTCATGCGAAGGAGATCGATTCTCGGATGGATTTTGGTCTTGTTATTACAATTGAATGTTTGTCTTGGGATTTATTTGATAATGGTTATTTGTTTTTCAATAGAATTGTTGACAAGATCGAAGTTTTTCTTTCATTCTTTCATCCTTTCTTGAGTGACGACCTGTGTGTTGGTTTGGGGTTTTGTAGGCTATTGCGTTGTGCCCGAATGTGGCGGTGTACTGGACGAACCGAGCGCTTTGCTATCGGAAGCGCGAGTTCGTGGAATTGCAATGGTTTTGTTGTCTTGTTTTGGATTGGATTTGAAGTAATTTTCTAGATGGGTTTTGTAGGGAGTGGGCGAGAGTTGAGGAGGATTGCCGACGAGCTATAGCAATTGATAGCGGTTCTGTGAAGGTATTCCACCTTTTTCTGATTGAACTTCATTGACTGTCATGTTGCTGGGCTGTTCTAATCGAAAGTATTGTTGAATCTAGGTAATTAGGTTATCATGTGTGGTTGTTGTTGTTGTCTTGAAGTATTCATTCTTGTTTGAATTTTGATGTGAAAATTTGATATTTTTTGTGACTGAGTGACCCAGATTTGAGTGGTCTTTTGTATTACCAGTTGATTTTCTTTGTATGAGGAAGCTTGGAAGACCAAAAATAGTGTAAAGCTACTAGCTTAGTTTCTTGTTCCACATACGCTCAAATTATTACCATCTTTTGAAAGCTTAAGCGTGCCATATAAAGTTGACTTCAATGGTTCGTGATATGCTGTGCTTTTTTAAGGTCACTATTTAGTATTTGCCATCTATATTGGATAAGCTTAACAAAGGTCCATATTTTTTCTCTTTCTCTACCTTCTTTCTGGGTTAAGACTCAAGAGTTTCAAGTTTTATAGTTCCCTACCACGCTTTGTGTCTTAGGATTAGTAAGACTTTAAGGAAAGAAATTTGATTTTATCATCTTAAAACAAGTTTTTTTTTTGTTACATTTCTCAGATTTAATTTATTTTGGTAGGGTAGACATGGTTTTATTGGAATCTTTGGTGCGGTAGGGTGTTCTTTGATGATTTTCGGTGAGTCAATGTTCACACATTTGCTTACTTTTGGTGGAATTTTGTGCGATTACAGTTAATTTATCTATGATTTATTGATACCATAATAAGACATAAGCTGATTGTGGACTTAGCTCAGATTTGTCGAAAGTTGTCCTGTTGTTTTCCATCCTGAATTCTTTCTCGCAAAGCGCCAAACCTCTCATGTAGGAGTCCAGGTGACAGCTCTTTTGTCGCAAGGTGGGTCATGCAGAATACGTTGCTTATCATTTTGAAGGGTTTAAATAGTTTCCATTATAAATAATTCCTATATCTGGGTTATACTTTCGTATATCATTTACATTAAAATACTACTGTTGATTGAAATTGTTGTCTTGACCAGATGAATGATAAATTTTCTATATAGTTTTGTCAGGGTGGTTGGTTTTGGAATGTTCTGTATTGGAATACACTTCACTGTTGGTAAAAGAGACTACTAACACCTCTCACAAGCCATGGATGTGGTATGTGGAACTGTCTTGGACATGTTCTACATATATATTGTGATATGTTTTTTTCCATTTATTTGTTTTAAAAAATATAACCCTAGTTTGCAATCCTAGCTTAGCCACTATATGAGCTATCGGAGGATATTATTTAGAAAAAGTTGTGATTGCCTAGTTGGTTTAGACTTTAGCATTTTTTTTAAGATGTACTATTGTGTGGTTCCTTCACTTGTTCTTTGCTTTGTTTTACTTTGGTTTATTTTGTTTATCAAAATTTCTTGCATCTACACCCATAATGCACGCCATTAAGATGCTTTGTAGAAATTGCTATAATTTTACATTGATAGGTGACGGTAAGCAGAAGTAAACGTTAACATACTTTGGAACATGTGTTTGAGTTTTTCTTTGAAATGCACTTCTAATGTGTCACATATGATAAGGATTATCATTAGTTCTTTTCCAAACAAGGATATATGATGTCCCTTGAAATTTAGTTTCTGTTGAGTAAGTTTTCATTATGTTTCTATAAATCAGAAGTACGTGTGTAATTAAGCCAACAAGCTTGTACTGTGCTTGGCTTTAATCCTTTTTAATACATTGATGATTAATTATTAATAAAGACAAAACATTTTTATAGTAACAAATATATTGAATCTTCAACTACTGTAATGTGTATATGTTACTGAGCCGTAGTAAATGAGCGTATGATTTAAACTTGGTGTGTTCAATTATTCAGTCTAGAACAGAGTTTCAAGCTTGGATAGTTTATTAATCAAAGAAGCTTGAGAGTGACAAAGCTCTAGTCTAGCTTAGATCCTCCCCTGATGACATATGATGCCGATAGTTGGAGCTCTTGCTTGTAAAGCTTTTAAATCCAATAGTTTGAAAACTAGCTGGCTCATGGTATATATATATTATTATGACATAACCTAAACAACAAAACTGTTCGTTCTTGTGATGCGCATATTAATGATTATGCTGAATTTCTTTTTTGTGTTTGCAGGCCCACTATATGTTAGGATTAGCATTGTTGGAAAAACAAGAATATGCAAGAGGTATTAAGGAATTGGAGAAGGTCAGTAATTTTTATTAGTACGGGTTTCCAACTATACTTCTCTATTTCCTCCCACTCCACCCCAGCCCATCTGCATGTATTTGGAGTTTTGGTACTCCTCTAACAATTTAGACGTAGCTTGTCTCTGTGTCACTGCTTGTAACTCAGAAGTAGCTTTTGCCTAAAAGAAGTCAGTTTTCCCGTCTCCGTTTCCCAGCAAGGTCTTTTTCTCTTTCCTGTTAAAACTTTTATGAGACTAAGAACTATACTCACACAGCCTTCAATCATTTAACATTAAATGAAGCAATACTGACCGTTTTGTTAAATTTCTTTACTTAGGCTTTAGATCTTGGAAGGGGTGCAAACCCTCAGGGTTACATGGTTGAAGAGATTTGGCTGGTACTTGCTAGAGCCAAGTACAATGAGTGGAAACAGTCATCTAGTGAAAGATTACAGAGGCTGCAGAACTTAAGGTAAGAGTTGAATTACTGGGTAATGCAACTATTGATTTGGGTGCTGGAGCCTAGAACCGCATGTGCTCAGATATGCTACTACTAAGATATGCTTATATTTCAGAGATGCATGTGAGAAAGCTTTGAAGCAGCATAATCTTCTTAGTGTTTCTGAAGCTGGAGATGGTGCCAATGACAATATAGATAATTGCTCCAAACAATTGGAGTATTTGTCAGAGGTGTTCCATAAAGCTGCATATGCTGACAGGCCTTCGCAGGTCAAATATCTTTGGTGCATATGGAATTCTCAAAAACATCTCTTCCTGTTCATTAATTCTCAAGATTTCAGGTACCTGACTACTTATGCTGCAAAATCACATTGGATATCTTCCGAGACCCTGTCATTACTCCGGCTGGTATAACGTATGAAAGAGCAGTGTTGCTTGAACATCTGCAAAAGGTGATATTTAGGTTCATATTGTATAGCATCAAGCTGTTTCTACCCTTGTGAATCTTTTCATGTCTTAACATTAAATCAGGTTGGGAAGTTTGATCCATTGACACGGGTACCGCTAGTGCAAGACCAGCTGACCCCAAACCTAGCCATCAAGGAGGCAGTCCAAGCATTCTTAAATGAGCATGGTTGGGCTTACAACATGAATTGAATGATTTTACACCTCCGAACAATCTGCATCTTTTCTTTGATTCTTCATTACTTGTTCAGCCATCTGCTAGCTTGTACAGATAGGTCAATGCTGGTGGTTTCTTGTGTGCAGTCTGAAAATATGGTATTGTGTAGGAAAGTTATGTATGAAAAATGGTGGACCAGCTTGATGCAGGTTCTGTTCATTCTTTTATGTGAGCGCCAATGAATAACAATTATTTACACTGAGGCCTTTTGCTTGAATGTTTGTTGCCGTCCGTCAGGCTATAAAATTGGTCTCCAGTTGTATCACTAATAAAAGTTGTTAGCTTTACATAGTCTCTATCTTTGTATTTTATGCTTCTTGTTAAGTATAGTTATGAAAAATATAGATTTTTTTTTTTTCAAAGTTTATATAAGCCGCTGCTGATGTTTAAAATTTGGTTCATTATTTGTTCTGACTTTTAAAATTAATTTGTTCATGTTGCCTTTTTTTTTTAACATATTGAATAGAAATTTATTTGTTCACTTTTCCCATACTATTGTTGAGATTTCCCATTTATTTGCTGTTGTTGTGATATCCCATATATTTGTTCAATTTAATTTATTATTTATCTTTCCACCAGGCATTAATTACTCAACATTTTAACCATCAGACTATCTCACTCGTTATAGTTGAATTTTTACATATTGAAATTTATTTATTTATTTATTGAAAAAGCAATCCATGATTTTTGGCTTGTATACTTGCAATCTCTGCTGATAGTGGACATGGTGCATCTGGGCTGGTAGTGGATATCTTTGAGCTAGTAAAACTTAATTTTCCTATCTTCACTCATGCAAGACAATTGTGCGTCGCTAATGGAGTTCTGAAGTGCTTGCAAAAATTACAAAAAAAGAAAAAAGAAAAAAAAATGTGAAGAAGAGAGGAAAGAAATGCTTGAATACACAAAAACAATGTCCAGAAGAAAAAGGATAACAATTAACATGTAGAAAAACAAAACATAGAACACCAAAAAATAAGATGAATGATGATAAAAGAATAATAATCATATTATTATTAATAATTAATAATGATTATAATATTAATAATAATAATGACAATGATAATAATATTAATAATAATTGTTAGGGTTTATTATATATACATGTATTATACGTTTATTGTATATACATGTATTATACATATATATATATATATATACGTATACTCTTCTTCCTTCCTCTATATATGTAATCATCATTATCAATACATGTGCAGCCTTATTCCCTCTTACATGGTATCAGAGGGCTACATCATTCCGGTCATAATGCCGGCAGCTTCCGTTCAACTCGCCTGATCTCCCCAGCCTCCACAGCCACCGCCCTGCTCCCAGCCTCCCCGGTCGCTTCCCAGCCCCCACCGCCGCCCAACTCCCGGCCCACCTCCGCCTAGCTTCCCAGTCACGCCGCCACTCCACAGCCTCGCCGTCTAGCCGCACCGAGCCCCGCGCCTCGCACCTCATATCTCCCAGCCTCCCCGGCCGCCTCCCAGCCGCCACCACCGACCAAGCTCCAAGCCCACATCCGTCTCCCAAGCTCCCAGCCCTCGCCGCCCAGCTTCTCCGCTCGTCTCCGAGCTGAGCCGAGCCCCGCGCCCTGCCACCACCTTTCCTAGCCCGAGCTCAGCCGCTGCCGTCTCTACTCTTCCGCGCCCCGCCGCACCTCAGCCTCGCTCCGCCGCCGCTGCAAACTGCCACATCTTTCAGCCAAGCATCTCTTCGGTGAACTGCCGCTGCAAACTTCTGCTGCAAACTCCGGTCGCCCCAACATCTCTCCGGCGATCTTTGGGTTCCGTGCCCAATTCTTTCACGACTGCCATTTCCAAGACCAGTCCGTGTTTTATGCTGTCTGGAATATTCACTCCAGACAAGCATATGTTTTCATATACCATTATATATATATATATATATATATATATATATATAATTAGATATATATATCTACAAAAAAAAAATCATCAGTACTGTTCACAAAAAAAAAAAAAAAAAAAAAAACAAAATGACTTCTTCTACTTCTCCTAATTTCCTTGCCCCGGTTGATGTCAAATTAAATGGCTCCAATTACAAAGAATGGTACACAACTGTGCGTATCATTTTACTTGGAATGGAGTTACTTGATCATGTAGACGGCACCTCATCTCCTCCTGAAAAGACTGATAGTTATTCTACCTCATGGTTCACAGCTGATCATCGAGCCATGACTCTCATCTGTCAGTCATGTGAAGTTGATATTCGCATGGAGATTGGACATCTTCCGACTGCCTTTGCTATGTGGGATCACTTATGTCATATGTTTGAGAAGTCCAGTTCCGCTCGTCAGTATGCTATTTTACAGGATCTCACTTATGTCTAACAAAGGGAGCGTTCTGTTCGAGACTATGTTACTGAACTGCGATCTTTGTGGAGACAGCTTGACTCTTTGGAGCCTTCCACTTGTATGACGTGCAAGTGCTGTAAGGCTCGCCTTCAGTCCCGCCAGACACAACGTACCTTTGAGTTCCTGATGCGTCTTCGTCCCGATTATGAGGCTGTTCGCAGCCAATTACTCAATCGCGACCCTATTCCCTCCTTTGACGATGTTGTGCGAAGTGTTATAGCTGAAGAGACTCGGTTACATGCCCTTTCGTCTTCTAGCTTGCGTCCTACTGATACAGTCCTTGCTATCACATCTTCGCGCTCCCCTCGGCTATCTCCTTCTAGTACCCAGTTCTCTTCTTCCCCTGGATCATCGTCCTTCTGTCGTTATTGCAAACGGCAAGGACATGTGAAGACTAACTGTCCGAAGCTTCAGAACCGACCACCACAGCATTCACATCCTCGTCCTCCTCAGCGATCTTCTAGCGTCTCTTCTTCACCGCATGTTGCCACTGTTGAGGCTGTGACTCCTGATTCTTCTGGTACTCTTGCTTCTCAGGTTGCTCAACTTACTGAGCAAATTCATGCTATGCAGCGTGCTATGCATTCCAGCTCTTCTGTCATGTCTGCTGCTTCTGGTATGTCTTCTTCCTCATGGATTTTAGACTCTGGTGCTACTCATCATATGACTGCGGATGCTACCACCCTAGTTAACCTTTCTAGCATTCAACCTTTTTCTAGTGTTCGAACTGCTGATGGAAGTCTTCTTCCTGTCACGCAGTTCGGTCACCTTCAGTCCTCTTCCTTCACTATTCCCACAGTACACCATGTTCCTACTTTAGCTTTAAACCTTATTTCTGTCAGTCAGCTCACTAATCATGGATTAACTATTACTTTCTCCTCATCTGACTGTTCTGTGCAGGACCATCTTACAGGCCAGAGGATTGGGACAGGACGTAGAGTTGGCGGGCTTTATCATCTAGACTATCTTCACCTTCCTGTATCTTCTTCTCCCTCTACTTGTAATCCCGTTATTTTTGCTTCTGCTTGTTCTTTAGATCGCTAGCATTCTCGCTTAGGTCATGTATCTAAAGATCGTCTAAAACTCTTAACTAGTTCAGGACATCTTGGCTCAGTCTCCTCAGACTCTTTATCTGCTTATACGGGTTGTACACTTGCTAAACAATCGGCGCTTCCTTTTCCCTCTAGTACTTCATTATCTGTTTCTACCTTTGACTTAGTTCATTCTGATATTTGGGGACCTGCTCCTTCTTCTTCTCTCTCTGGATTCTCTTACTACATAAGCTTCATTGATGATTTTTCTCGTTACACTTGGCTATATCTTATGCGCTCTCGATCTGAAGTATCATTATGAGCCACAGTCATATCGTGAGGTTGTTCAGCATCCCCATTGGCAGCAAGCTATGACAGAGGAACTTGGGGCTCTTGAGCTCATGCATACCTGGGATCTTGTTCCCCTACCTTCTGGTATTACTCCTATTAGTTGTCGGTGGATTTATCGGGTTAAGACCCGAGCTGATGGCACTATTGAGCGCTATAAGGCGCGCCTAGTTGCTCGCGGTTTTACTCAGGAGTATGGCGTTGATTATGAGGAGACTTTCGCTCCTGTGGCCAAGTTGACTACCGTTCGTATTCTTATTGCTATTGCTGCAGCTCGTCAGTGGCCTCTCTATCAGTTAGATGTGACTAATGCTTTCTTACATGGGGATCTTTCTGAAGAGGTTTATATGACTCCTCCTCTGGGTTTCTCTCATCGTTCTCAGCATGTTTGTCGTTTACGTCGGGCTATTTATGGGCTCAAACAGGCTCATCGCGCCTGGTTTGAGCGTTTTCGTAGTGTGATTATTGCACTTGGATTTACAGAGAGCTCTCATGATTATGCCCTTTTCACTCGACAGACTTCTCGTGGTCTCACCATTCTTCTTCTCTATGTTGATGACATGGTTATTTCTAGTGATGATGCTGATACTATTCTTTCTCTGAAACAGCGGTTACACACCGAGTTTCAGATGAAAGATCTTGGCCCTCTCCGTTATTTTCTGGGTCTTGAGATTGCATATTCACGCCGTGGTTATTTGGTATCTCAGCAGAAATACATTTCTGATATTTTTCGACGAGCTGGCATCTCTGATCACCGCACTGCTTCTACTCCTATTGAGCTACATCATCGTCTCTCCTTTACTGATGGAGAACTTTTGGTTGATCCTACTCGCTATCGCGCGCTTGTTGGAGCTCTTGTTTATTTGACTATCACTCGACCCGACATTGCTTATGATGTTCGAGTTCTTAGTCAGTTTGTGAGTGCTCCTCGCTCTACTCATTACACTGCTCTTCTTCGAGTTCTACGCTATCTTCGTGGCACTCTCACTCGATCTCTGTTTTTCTCGGCCACGTCCTCCTTTGAGCTCCGTGCATATTGTGATGCTGATTGGGCAGGTGATTCTACTGATCGTCGCTCTACGACTAGTTTCTGCATTTTCCTTGGTGATTCTCTTATCTCTTGGAAAAGCAAGAAACAATCCACCGTTGCTCTTTCCACTGCCGAGGCTGAGTATGGTGCTATGTCTTCTACAGCCAAGGAAGTTATTTGGTTGCGTCAGATTTTGATGGACTTTGGTGTCTCCATATCTCGCTCCCACTCCTATCTACTTGTGACAACCGAGTGCCATCAAAATTGCAGCTAATCCAGTGTTACATGAACGCACCAAACATCTTGAGGTTGCTCTTCATTTTGTTCGTCATCACTACCTTGCCGGCACTATTTGTCTTCCTTATGTTCCCTCCGCACACCAGCTTGCTGATTTTTTCACTAAAGCACATACTATTTCTCGTTTCCAGTTTCTCATAGGCAAACTCTCGGTTTATGACCCACCGTGAGTTTGAAGGGGTGTGTTAGGGTTTATTATATATACATGTATTATACGGTTATTGTATATACATGTATTATAGGTATATATATATACGTATACTCTTCTTCCTTCCTCTATATATGTAATCATCATTATCAATACATGTGCAGCCTTATTCCCTCTTACAATAATAATGATAATAATGATAATAATAATAATAATAATAATAATAATAATAATAATAATAATAATAATAATAATAATAATAATAATAAGCAATACGGCTGACTTTGGTATAACAATAATTTAACGACTGGTTTTAATGTTTATGATCACTATTTAGGAATTACAAAGAAAAATAAGAACCTACCTCATCACTACAAATGTCAACGGTACTTACAAATTAGTTTGTTTTTGGTCAAAGAATTCTACGCCATATTTCACATTTGTTACATAAATGTAAGGGCGGTTAGGTTCGCCAACCCATTTTACATGAGTACCAGAAAAATAATTATGCCTATTTTAAGTAATCTTTGAGCAAATGTAACCCAAATATATGAGATCTTTCAAGTTCCAACCAAAAATTTTGCCTGCATTTTGTGTTTCATAGACTTCTAGATATTTTTCTTATTTCAACTTTTCAAGAATTTAAATATTTATCAATCTTGCAAACTTTCAAGTCACCAACAAAAACAAGTCACTGATATCAATAAAAATAACACAAACCAAGCTCACCACATGTTGAAACCCTTTCTTTCATATCATTATTATCACCAACTAGCCAGAACTTTTGCAACAATTATTGAATCCCTTTTCATATAAAAGAAATGAATCATATTAAAATCACAATAATTTCAAAAACTTTTTGTGATTGTGATTTTAACAAGCCATATTCAAAGAGTTTGGAGGATGTGAAAAATGGCCATTAACTATTTGATCAAACACCCATTTGTTTGCAGCCTCAGTGTAATGAGCTCCATCCCAACTCACTCTCTTGCTTGAATCCATGCATGACTTCCCAATTGTAACTTCACTTCCATTCACATTCACACTAGTTCCACACCTTGCTTTTGCATCATAGTTATATGCTCCTCCACCATGCCCACAACAAGCCATTAATGGCTTCCTAAATCCTGTGAAATCAAAACTATTAATTTATGTACTAAAAACCAACGGTATCTTCGCATTTCCTGATATTTACCAAATTAACTGATGTGGGACTACTTACCGATCTTGGTGGCTTGACTGATCAGTAAGTATTTAGCAGAGTAGATATCAACATATGTGAATGCTGCAACTGAGAATTCCTTTCTCAACTGAACTACAGTTTCATTGAGCATTCTGTTGAACTTCTTAGCAAGTTCATTGAAAACAACAGCACAGCCTACAGAGTCTAGTTTTCGATCTCCGGGGATTTGCCGGAGAACATAAGGCAGGCAGCCTAATGGACCAGTGTTATGAATCCAGAAGTACCTTGCTCCATTCTTGTATAAACTCTGTTTGCATCACAACTGCGTTAGTTTTCCATCATCTGAATAACTTTCATCAATAGAACACCTTATTAAAGTTAAAAACCTTTATGGTTTCGGAAAAGGCTTTCATTGCATCAAGGATGTATTGCTCTGCAGAGCTGTTGCTGAAGTAGAGTGCAGTGAGATCATTCTGACCAATGTCTATGATGTACAAAGCTCTTGGGAAGTAGTCCTTCATTGGCATCAAGCTCTTGAGCACCCCTCCTGTATATATATTGAAATTTGAAATGTTGATTTATTGATAAAAAAAAATTAGATACTGAATACTTGCCTTTTCTGTTGATAAATTGAGATCTGGATCGAAACTGTGAGAATTGCATGGTTTGGATGTCCAGAGAGAATGGACTGTAGCCACCCTGAGCAAGTGTGACGTTTTGAGGAATGATGGTGGATAGACTTGTGGCGAAGTTTGCACCATGGCTGAAATTTGCACCTACTGAATCTAGATAAGAACTCAGATATGGTAGTTCAAGGTTCTCAGCTGCAGTATCAGAAAAAACATTAGCTTGATGTCATTGAATGTCGTAGAGTTACAATGTTCTACCGATGAAGTCGATGATTAGGCGGCCATCAGAGAATCTGCCGGCTGGCATATGGAAGAAGGTATCTCCATATGGCGAGCTGAGAGGACCAAAGGCGGCGGAGAAGCCACCGGTGTCCGAGTTCGAGTCCCCCAGAGCAAAGATGGCAGGGAAGTCACAACGTTTGCAGAGGATTGATGGCAAAAGAAAGAGAAAAATGTGAAGTGACGCAATGGAATATAGGAGACTCATTTGGTGAGACATTGAAAGGTAGATGTGATTTGAATGAATCACAATGCCATTCTGATTTATACAAAGCATGTGAGGAGTTGATCAATTGGAGAGTAAATAATAGCAAGCTGTTTGTTTGGTGGATTATTTTTAGGTTGCAGGTCAATGAAATGAGTTTATCGTGTGGTCTGTGCAAGTCATGGGACCCTGTTCACAGATCTCTAGGTCTTAAAAAAATAGGATGAATTCGACATAATAATTGACTATTATATGATCATAGTTTTTTTTTATTGATTCTCAGAAAAGAGATGTAAATTTGGCTCAATTTAACGTTACGATGGATTCATCTTGTACATTTAACATTTTGTACTTCAATGAAAGACTGAAAATTTACAGAAAAAGGTATAAAAATATTGCACCATCTTTAGCTCATTTTATCTGTTGATGTGCTTTCGAGCATCTTCGACTTCCTGCACTCCCCGAACAAGGGTATGTGTGTGCTCCTTCGTGATCGTAAGCGAGTTCCTTGCTTCAGCTGAAATCAAATATGTTTTACCTCATATGAGACTAAATTCATTCAACAGGTGAGGAATTGCGCATGATTATACAGAGTTTTGGCCCTACCTTCCCTCTGCTTGATTTACAAATATTCCAACAAAAAAGACCATCACAACCAGGTGCTGAATCATATTCCCTGCAGGATAACATATTAACGGCTTAATTATAAAACAATTCAAACAAAGTAAATAAGTGGCAATAGATCATAAAAGTTTACATGTTTTCTTTCTCCGAATTTGCAGCAAGATTGTTATTGTGTAGTAAACTTGGAGAAATGGCAGGGTGGTCAACTCTCCTTGAAGTTTCTTCATTGTATGTGAGTCGAGTATTGCAAGTTTTTAAGGCTTCAATCTGCTCATTCAGATCTTCCTCCCTGCAGCTGGATGATCTTGGCACTACTGAAGACAAACTGAGACTATCGCCATTCTGTGGATGAATTTGGTTCTTTTCAAGTTTCAAGTGACTAAAAGACTCGGGCATACATTTTATTTCGGTTTGAAGCCATGCGCTTTCAAGTCTTTGCTCATCCGTAGCGCCCATCGGAGTTCTATGAACCTGGCCATTCTCATTTCTGCAATGAATTGCGTCAGATTGATTAATGCACCCATTCATCACTGAGGAATTTTTATGTTTTTGTAGTGTTCTTTGGATTATAGCTCTTGAGTAATCTGTACTTTTTTGAGAGAACTCAGTGGCTCCATGTTTTCTTCCTTTCTCAGAGGACCCGTCCAATTCATCAGATTGATTCATTTTCTTCTTTAACAAGAGCTTAACATTCTCCACTTGATCTCTTGCAGGAAACATCACCACAGATTTTCCCTTAGTGTAATACTCTGACATCAGGCCAATTCTAATCTCCACACCGTGCCTCAAGACCGTATCAAGAGAATTTTTTATGCTAATCGAGAACCTTTCCACTTGGGCTTTTATATTATCATCCGTAAATCCTATAAAAGCCACCAGAATGCCTGCAAGTGGGAAGACATCAGATTCTAATCTTGTGATCTAGCAAACAAGAATTGAAAAAATCAAGTAAATTTTCTTTGCAAGGTGGGCACGACTTGGTCTCTTATTCTCATAAAATGATCCAAAACCTTTGCCAATGTACAGTATTTTCATAAACTTCCTGCACTGATTTGTTATTTCATTCTTACAAAAGTATGAGCTTAACAAACTCGGTCCACCAAAATTTGTGTGTGTGTGTGTGTGTGTGTGTGTGTATAGTGTCAATACAGCGTTCCGCTTTTCTTTGTTTGATCTAATGGTTCATACCTTCAATCGAAATCAGATTCTGTCTTTGAATAATCATGATTAGATCAAAAGTTCTGCTCCACAGCTTCATTAGAACTTTTAGATCCCACTTTAATAGTTTATATACATTAACAAAGATTTTAGATTGAAGTATTAGATATGTAAAAAGGATTCATAGATACATTTCATGGCTTACCTTCAGATTCTGTGATTGATACCAACTTTCCGTGGTCATATAGCAATTCTCTGAGTTTATTGGAATGGCATCTCTCAATGCACCTTTTCCAAATTTCAGCCAAATCTTTTGGCATTTCATGATCAGCAAATTGATCTTTTGAAGGTAACAATTGGCTTGGTAAGCTTTCACTTCTTCTGCGTTCTTGAGGGGTGGGACTTCTGCTAGTTATTCTCATCAGCACTGCATTTGGTTCATGGAAAACAGTTGGAGTTTGTTGTGCATCATGACCAGGACCAAGTTGGAGCAAGGCTGCAGTGAACCATGTTGACCGCTCGCTCGAAACCTTTAGTTGCTTTTCAGCATCAGAAAGAATCTTTAAAGCTCGCTGTAATCTCTCCAAGTGACCTTCAGTTACTGGAAATATACAAAGAAAAGCAAATGATGAAAATGAAGGCACCTTCAGATTTTTTAAGAGTTCTTTAGGAAGGAGTCTATGTTCTACTTGAAAAAGAAAATTAACCAGAATTAAAATAAGTTATGAGTAAAAACACAAAAAAAAAAAAAAAAATGGGATAACCACATTATGGTAAAAATGTGAAGTTCAGTTTAGACAGGCTTTGTCTTTCAACTTCTCTATATAGTACTCTGTTAAGCATTGATGAAATGGCTTCTAGATGCACATTATATACTGTAAAAAATCAAAACAGTCATGTTGTACAACCACACCTTCAAGTTTTAAAAGATTTTCCACTAGAACCAAAAACATATACTCACAACTTCGTCCACCAAGAACTGTGCCACCTCCTTCTGAATTCACCAACTGGTATGTGCCAGCAATAATATCCATTATAAGTGCAGCTAATTGGTTCATCAGAGCCATTGGATCAACACCAGAATCCATCAATTCTCTGGACCTTTTCACTGTTTCTGCAGTGTCTGATGACATCGCTATTTCCAGAAGATCAAGTAATTTTTCCTCTGAGACCATTCCAAGCTGAAACAACCACAATGTATGAGTAGTTACTAAAATATTTCCAACAAAACAAGGATAAAGGTTGAATAAGACTTTGGAGAATAACAAGGCTGAAGGTCTGAGCACACATTCAGACACAACAAATGAGTGAAAATATATATTCCAAAGCATTCGACTTCAACCTGATTTAAAACCTAACATAGCAACTATCTCGACTACTCCTGTTCTAAAAAGAGTTCCCAGATTGATCTAAACATTTATTACTAGTTAAAAGTTACACAATGGCAAAAGCAAAAGCAGTAACTTTGCAGTAAAGAGAGGAAAATCCCTAATGAGACTTATCCAAGGCAAGGAGTATCATGAATCTTCAGAAAACTCTCCTCTTGTAGATATGGTTTGTGATATCTAAATTTGTTAGAGACCAGAGTTCAACATTATTTATAATTTTGTACAAGTATCTCTATTCTATAAAATTAAAATATAACAAAGAAATTATCATATGACAACTTACAAGATCATTCACAAGGGATGTTGTGATTCTTTTTCCCAGCAAAGTCAGCTGGTCCAACATTGTTTCTGCATCACGAAGTGATCCATCTGAATTGAAAGTAATCACATTCAGAGCATCCAATTCAACGTCAAATTTTTCTTCATCAGAAATCTTCCTCAATCGGCAAACAATATCAGCATCCTTGATCTTTGGGAAAAGGTATTTCTGGCATCGAGAAAGTATAGCACGAGGTAATTTGTCTGGATCAATTGTGACAAATATGAAGACAACATGGGGAAGTGGCTCTTCTAGAAATTTGGTTAATGCAGACCACAACTTGGAAGATAACATGTGGCATTCATCAATCACAAAAACTCTGTGCCTTGATGACTTTCTGGCTACGGACATATTCTTTAAGAGATATGTGAATCTATCCACACTCTTATTATCAGCGGCGTCCACCTCCATCATGTTTGATCCATTTCCACTGGAAAAATTCCTGCACTCTTTACAGAAGCCACAAGGCTTTTTATGTTCAGTGGAGAGGCAATTCAAAGCAGCTGAGAATACCATTGCTGTTGCTGTTTTTCCAGTCCCCCGTGGACCATAAAACAAATACGCAGGGGCTATTCTTCCTCTTAAGACAGCATTACTAAGCGATTGGACAACAATGTTCTGGCCTATTATTTCATCAAAAGACATTGGTTGGTGCTTCTGGTTCAAGTTTCTACGATCAGTACGATGCAGTATCTCCAAGTTAGTTGCACCAGGTAGAGCTAATTCCCATCCATCTTGACTTTTACAGCTTGACCATCTTCGTCCATCTAATCGGCTCAATGCCTCCAAATCAAGTTCCCCAAAGTTACTTGAAAGTTCATCAGTTGCTGCCTCTGATGATGAGCTGCCTGCACCACAGCTACTAGTCAGATGAGACATGCCCCTGGAAGTTTTTAACAGGTACTTTTGCTTTTGTGAAGCAGATAATCTTCTCCTACTATAGAATTTTTGGCCCCTGCAAAGAATGCTGTTTCCTTTTCTCCTCAGAGTATCAGATAGTGAAGGAGAATACCAACCTCCACAGCCCGTATCTTTTGACCTTTTGGGCCAATAACAAGGAATGCCACATCCTTGTTGTCCAGGTAAATCCATCTGATCCAATTCATCCTCATCAAGTGAAGTAGTGCCATCCCATGACACGGCAGTACTGGCATTTTGAACTCCATATCTGTTGTAAGAGCTAGTTGATACAGGAGTGTGAGAATGTGATGACTCTTCCCGCCCAGTGTTTCTGAAGAATTTGGAGGAGCATGACCGATTTCTACGTGCAGATAGAGATAATAGTGGTGATGCAGAGAGCACCGGGTATCCATTTCCCTGAGTATACTCATGTGCCGGTTGTCTTAAATTTTCTGAGTTGCCATTACCATGATCACTATCATCTGACTCCTCAACTTGGTTAAGTATTCCTAAAGAACTTGATGATCCATCTATGAACTTTGTAACTGCTGAATTCCTAACTATTTGTTTTCGTGAGGGGCCACTTCTCTGTGATTTTCGACCACCTCTTGTCACTGTATTCTCCGGTTGCTTATCTCTGGCACGGTGTGTGTTTGCATATACCTCAAGGAATGTATCACTCTTCGAATCTACTTTAGAAAGAATGCTAGGGCTGTCATCTAAGCTTTCATCCACTGAATCTTGCCTGCTATTTTCATTTAATTTCAAAACTCTATCACTTGATTTACTTGAATGATACCTCCAATTATACAGGTATACATTTTTCTGACTATTATCAGTTCGATTTAATTTTGCTCCAGGAGGTGCATTACCACGTTTCAAATTATAGGTTGCTGTGAGTGATCTGGAACTTAGTCGAGACCTCCAGGATGAACACGTTTCGGGATCACGAAGAAATCTTGCCTTACAGAGGGCACCAAGCTCCTTCTTCAAATGAAGTTCACTTGGACCCACGTATGTCTCCACCATCTCCTTGTTTGATGTGAGAGCCTGAAAGAAGACCACCATGCTTATCACATACACAACACTTGAACTAACAAGAGTGTTGATGAGTAGTATGTTTTGTCCATTGCAAACTTAAGTCAAAATAATTTGTGTGCACTTAAGAATACTATATTATGATGATTATAAAAAGTTATCTATTAGTTGATAACAGAACATTAATTTCATCCTATTTAGTCGAGTGCCAACTTGCCATGCTATTTAATGGAAGCAAAGAAGAACACTGCACAAGATGAAAGAAGGAAGAAATAGTTGCATAATAAATGATCATCATCATATTAGAGCTTCTTCTGGAGCATTAACCCACTTCACTTGAAACCCTTATATGTAAGCAAAGAAGTACCTCAGATTCACATTCTTCAGAAGAGATAACAACTATGAGAGAACCACAGAAATGAGACTTTTGCGAGAAGAACAGAAACTTGGATCTCAGGAGTAATGGTGAATCTGAAAACAAAACTATGGATGTTTGTCACTCTCCTCCTAGAGCACAAAAGAACGGCCAATATCGACCTGCATGGTAAGTACAAACAAGTCCAAATTAGAGCTAAAAATCAAAATTTAGCCACAAATGAATCACTATACAAATAGTGCAAATCCACATAAGCAAATAAAAAAAATTCATCAATCTTGTAGCAACGAACAATCTCAAATTCACACTCTGGAAAAGACATCATTTTTATCAACAAAAGAAAAACAAATTGTGCATTTCTAATCAAAGCTGGAAGCTTGCAAGCACCCCAATGTGTGTCTTAGCAATGAATCTAAAAAAACAAAAACTTGGAAACTTCATCTCTCTAGAATCAATCTCGTCCCGCAGACTGACTTCAAACAACTTGATCATCAAAATCCGAATCAGAACAAAATAAAAACAACAAAAAAAAAAAGAAAAACAATCTTTTCGCAAGTACAACATTT
Source organism: Dioscorea dumetorum (assembly GCA_902712375.1). NCBI lineage: Eukaryota > Viridiplantae > Streptophyta > Magnoliopsida > Dioscoreales > Dioscoreaceae > Dioscorea > Dioscorea dumetorum. Next base: position 61,529 of record CACTHL010000837.1, on the reverse strand, counting down.
AAAAAAAAAAAAAAAACAAGACCAACAATGCTGCAAATCCAAGCAAGCAAAACAATGATCAATCAAGGAGCAAAGAAATACCACAAAATGCGAGCTTTTTATAAGGAAAAAAAGCATGAAGCTTGTGATGATCTGCAACAAGAGGGAAGCAGCGGTGAATCTAAAATCCAAAATAAAACCCGGGGAGAAATTTAGTCAAATGTTTGGATTGGCGCGCCTCGAGGATGGCAAATGCCTCGCGGGCGGCGTTGAAATCAAAAGCCCCGCCCTCGAACGCGACGAGATTCCCCTTTTGCTCTTCTTATTTCTCGCTCTCCCAAGTACTCCACTTTCCGTTATTTTTATTTTGTTTTGTTTATTGTAATTTTTATCAATTATCGCCCATAATTAAATAATTATAATTCCAATAATTAGAAAAACATTGTGTTTCAGCTTATGAGTTATAATTTTATTTATTTAGTTATATGTTTAGTTAAAAGATAAGTGCTCCATATTTCATTAAAGGGGGTTGATTTAGATGGAAGTGGGGTAGTTGATTGACTTATTTTACTTCTAATATTTTACTTGAGATTAAAATAGATTTTAGTGAAAACACACTCAAGAAGTGTAAAAATGAACACTTCATGGAAGTGACATTTTTTACAAAATAAAAGTTATATCACTTCCACCATTTTAAATAAGTGTGCTTCTCTCGTTTTCTGACTTCCTCTTAGTTACACCGAAATGAACACCTCTTACACCATATGCAATCATAAATGTAATTGACAAGCTATAAAATAAATATAAAAGTCATAAATAGTACATTAGCTGAATTTAATTAGGATATTTAAAATTTTTGACCCAAAAACAAACAAATCGAAAGTGCAAGAGAGTAAACAACATATTGGGTCTATCCTGCAATTAAACCGCTCCAATTTGATATATATCATTTGTAATCTAAGAAGTCTCAATATATATATATTAATTTTAATAGAGTCATAATTTATTTTTTTAAAGAATGTATTACTCTGAAGGCATGGTGTGTTTGGTTCAAAAATGGTCCACCGAAGTGATTGAAGTCTGAAAGTGTGACTTCGATTGAAGTGGAATTTTTATTTGGAAGTCTTTAGTTCCATGTGTTTGGTTGAGGGAAGTGATGAATTATGAATTATTTTTTTTTTGTTTTTGTTAGGAGTGAAAAAATAAAAATATAGTTTATAAATAAATTATTTATTATATTAGATGTAATGTAAATTTTTTAAAATTAAAATCTTAATTTTGTTATAAAAATTAAAAATTTTAAAAAAAATAAAAAATAAAACAAAAAATAAAAAACACAATTAGAGAAAATAATAATAATAAATTTATAAAAACATACAAAATGGGCGAAGTGAAATATCGAAGTGCCACTTCAGGAAAAAAAATCCCAAAGTTAAAAGAGTGAAGTTGGAGGTTTTTGAAAATGGTCATTTCTTCACTTCAGCTTTTACTTCGGTGAACCAAGCAAGTGGAAGTGAACTAAACACGTCTGTACCACATTAATTACTGAGTTGTTTGTTTTTTATTTATTCAATTATAATAGTCAATGTCACGTTGGGCCCCAAAGTATTTATAGATTATTTATGTAATGCTTGGTTCACAAAATCAAATAAGAGGTTGTTGTGAAGGTTGGCATATTAAATACACTTTACTACTCACAATCAATTATGGTTGTCTTAAATATCCTCATCCATTTCACATGATCTTCCATTATTTGCAACTTTGCAAACAACCAAACATTAAACTTTCCCTTTTATATGTATTATTATAAAACAATTCAAGTATTCCTTCCATTCTCAAATAGAAATAGTTCTAGGTTATGTCCCAAAAATTAAAGACAACATTAAATTTAACACTTTTTTATTTATATAATTTAGAAAATTAAAAAGATAAAATTAAAAAAATAAATGAATATTGTCTTGATATTATAAAACGATAAGTATTTTAGAACAAAAACTTCTTCTTAAAATGACTTATGGCTCACAATGGATTAAGTGCCATGGTACTATTATTTAATTAGTAATTAGTAAGTATGAAATTTGTTAAGAACATTTAAAATCAAACGCTAAAACCTATGGTTTGAGTAATTAATAGTTAAGTACTTTGGAGAAAACAGGAAGTCAATAATTTCTTAATCTATTTGGCACTGTGTTTTTTATGTAAGGTATTTGTTTCAAAAAAATTAAAAATCAAACTCTAAAGTTTTCATAAAATGAGAGCGTTGATATTTTTTTTATCGGTTCACTTCACCTCTATCCATGTTCCGAACTTATAAATGAGAGGTTTTTGTTGAATATTTATTAATAAAATAAGCAGAGAGAGAGTTCGATAGATGCATATTTTATTAAATAATAATAATAATAATACTAAAAATAATAAATTCCAATATATTTGAAAGTGGTCCTAATTCCAAAGTCAAAATTGTGCTTTCATGCTTTAAAAGATCCCAAGTACAAAAAAGTGTATTCATTTGTTTTCACTTGTCAATATTTATTGCATGTATATATCATGAATGAAGCCATTATCTCATTGACTAATGATTACCTCTCCAAATCTTTTGAGAAAAATAATTAGAACATTTAGAAGATGAACGGCATGATTTTTTTTTTTTTAAATTAATCGGTCTACAAATGTATTTTTATTATCACCGCTGCATCCAGCATGATTTCAACTGCCCAGAAAAATTTTATGCATAACGATTTTTTATATTAATATAAAATCATAAAACTGTACATATTTCATAATATATTAGTATATATATTACATTGGGTCAAATGTACCAATAAGTTGGACACATGGAAGCAGGTGAAATATCCGTTGTGCTCTTTAAACTCACATTGTCATATATCTGATTATTATATAAATAATAATAATAATAATCTGAATTATATATTTTACATGTACTATGAATTTTGTTTCTTGCATTTATCATTTATATAATTATTAAATTAAAGTTATTAAAGTTAGGTTTTAAGTCCCCGGAATGTCATTAAACTACCTTAACGGGTGCATCGCTAATCTATTTATCCCTTGACAGTATTTACTGTTTTTGTAAAAAAAAAAAAAAAAAAAACTCCTACCTAACAGATATCAATTAAACAACTTAGTAGATGGCTTTCAATTAACTCTAGTCAACATTATGCAAATCAACTTATTATACAAAAATAAAAATCTCTCTAATTTTTCTAATATCATAAATTTTCAGATAAGTTTTTTAAATTTATTATTTTATCTCTGCTTATTATGTTTCCCATTTTATGTAAGTGAGTTTGTATCAGTCTTGGAGAGCTAGAGCTAGTTTGGGCTTAACTTGAGTTTACCTTTCTTTAATAAGTTCATAAATTGATGAGAGTTTATATGTAGGTATTTCCAGTGAGTTGCTCAAGCCCAATCTAAATTCACCACAACCACTTCAACTCGCACAAACTTTAATAAATTCATGGTGAATAAAAAAACCATTATAATAAATAAGTGGTAAGATATTTAACTTGAGATTGATAGCTCGTCTCTATTCTTATACATAATTAAGTCTTAATTAAATGTGTGATGACTTGTACACATTGTAAAATAATAATAATAATGAATTAAAAAAATTAAAAAGTTACTACATGACAATTAAAAAAATCTTAAAACATATTTGAAGGCGGAAAAATGATTTTTTTTTTTTTAAAAGTGGTCAAGTGGGGTTTTTCTTGAAATTAAAAAAAAAAAAGAATTTTTTAAATTATATAAATATTCTTCACTACTCTTTCTCATTTGGCTCATATATACATATCTTCTTTTTCCCCCTTGTATTTTGGGAGTAGATAGATACCTCATGAATGAATGAATGAATGAATGAAGTTGCTGATCTAGTGACTTTTGGCATTATAAAATGGGAATTTAAGCAAGGTGACTTTGACGTAGATAATAGAGAGGTTTGTTAGTGGAGCTTTTGCATATGAAAGCAACAAGACACTGCCATAAAAGAAAAAAGAGAAGGAAAATAAAAGCTTTTTAATAACAATAATAATAATAGCAATAATAATTAATATTTTCTCTTGACAAGTGACTAATATGATGGAACTCCTTCAAATAACAATATTTTGGGCCTCTTTCTTTTGGAGCATCTTGACTTCATTCACTCTTTCTTCACATGAGTGAGTGAGTGAGTGAGTGAGTGGAGCTTAGGAGTTCTTGCTACTTACTTGTTTGTTCTTTTTCAATACTTCCAATCAAACCTTCATTTCATATTTTCATTACTTGTTGGATCATGGCAACAAGACAAGACATCATTGCACTCACTAATTGCATCTCTTGTTGGAATCAATCATTATTCACATCATCCATGTGCTGATGATCATCTTGATAATTTATTATTATGTTTAGTTTTTATTTTCAAATATATCTGAAATTAATCCACCAAGATTAAACATCCTATTTAAATTTTAAAATTATTTTCCATACCATTCAGTGTGGTTTCTCATGGCAAACAAATTGATTCAATGAAAAGAGAAACAACTTAGGGTGCTAGTTACCCAGGCTTTTTATGGAACATTAATGGGGTAGATAAATAGATGTTTTTTTTTTTTTTTTTGACTAAGATATATGGCTACACCTATTTCAACTAATTAACATAAAGATTGATCACTAATTCATTTCTTTGGATTGATTGCAGCCCAAGAAGCTGTAAGTATATTAATTTTTGAAGGACCCTTTAACCAAGGTCAAGGGGCACTATTGATTTCTCATGTTCAATAGTTCGCATTGAGGAGTGTTTTTGTGTGCTATGAGCGAGAAGTCTATCATCATTCTCGAGTATTGACCTCACTAAAACCACCATATATATTTGATCCCGATTACATGTAATCACCAAAAAAACTGTATTTATATATCTTTTGATTTTTTTAACGGTTGTTTTATTATATGGCTGTTCAATCACTATTTGTGGTTACAGTTCTTTTTGTGTTATCTACACTATTGAATAGTTTTTGTTTTATATTTTTTTTTTAATTTTGTGTAACTTTTTTTTATATGTTTTTTTTCTTTTAATATATTTTAGGTGATTATTATTATTATTATTATTATTTTTTTTTTTTGAAAAGAAGAGAATCTAATTAAAGACTCTATTATGAGTTCATTTATATGAAACCATCCATAGTTTGATATATGTACATATATGTTTGCCAATGAACTTAGTTAATTAAGGACATCACATCATCCTAGTTGCTTGTTTTGAAAAAGGGTTGGCAACAATAACATATGGTCCATTGTTTTTGCTTTATTCTAAGTGGACTATTAATGGAGCTGCATTACCGCATGCATGTGGACCTACCTGTATTGTGCAATGAACTATTCAAAGAATACAAGAGTTTACATGATCACATATCTAATGATCTGGTTCACCTAGTCATCATGCACATTAGTAAACGATCATTTTCCCCCATTAATTAAAATCAAAGATAAATATAATATTATGCAGACATGACTGTTTAACAAAGATAAATATAATATTATGCAGATATGTGTTACGAAACAAAGGGGTGGAGCAGTGTCACAGCATAAGTACTTGAAAATGAAAAATAAAGATGATAGATACAGATTTTACGTGGAAAACCCCTAAACAAATCAGGGTAAAAACCACCGGAAAGATAGAAGAATTTATTATAGTGGTAAAAAGAGGAGCTACAAATTTTCTGTTAACAGGGAAAATACCAACTAATTCTCTCATGTAACAAAAGCAACACAAACTCTCAAAATATTTCTTCCACTTTCTCACACTCACTCTCACCTTTATTCTTCTCTCAATTGTTGAGGCTGCGTAGAGAGTTGATATGAGAGAGCCTTTATTTATAGGAAACTCATGGGGTGATTAGGTGAGAGATAATTTAAGGATTAGGTGAGAATTAGGTTAATAAAGTTGGTGGCAGCCAACCTTGACCCTTTGACTAGCAATATAATTGTTTAATAAACTATTAATTTTTTGATCTATTAACATTAAATTTTTTATATATGGTATTTGTGTTTTTGTCAAAAAAGCCAATTCCAACCACAGTTTATATAAAGTGAGGATATATATATGTATCAAGATATTATATTTTATTTTAATTTTGTGCATAATTCATTAGAAAAAATTGTTTAACAAGCAGTAGAGCAAGAGAAGGATAAAGCCAACAGTTCATTATCACCATCATGAACATGTGTGTGTGTGTGTATATATATATATGAGATGGTTATATTACTTTATGGTTTTGTCTATATATATGAGTCTGTGTATCTTAGTGCTTCAATGAGTGGGTCTTTAGTTGAAGAAGTTCAAGTTGCATTAATGCCTTGGCGATGAATGGTATACGTATTGCGTTCATGTCTAGTGCCTCAAGAACATTCCATGTGCATATGCCTAGAAGAATATATGGTTGATATGTTATATATATATATATATATATATATATATATATATATATATATATATATAACTGAAAAAGGATGTGAGTTCTTCTTCAGTTCTTCTTCTTGTTATGTGTGTGTATATATTTATATATTCATGATTAGTTTTAAATTATACTTCTTTTCTTAATTACCATCCACTAATATCCTTCCTCCATTAAAAAGATATTTGAACTATCCATTTAATCACTTCTATATATAGACACACATTTATATACAAAAAAAACATTTGTTTTTATAAAATAAACAAAATCACTACAAAAACCGTCTACGAGTGTTGATTTTTTAAATATACCACGCACTCTTACGGTGTATACGACAAATAAGTCAACTTTTGATTTTTATAATCATGCAAAAAACATAATGTTATTAAAGTTAAAGTGTTTTTATTTATTTTAATTTGTTTAAGTCTCCCTTTTCAATATAAACTTTAATCTTTCTCTCTCAAATCTTATTCACTTATTTTTTTTATAATGATTGAAAGGGATAGTTGAGTTATAATAAGAATAATTATGGGCCATTCGTTGAAACTTGCTCCTTGGTACATTATTCTAATGTGTGGCTTAAATTAATTGTGCTACCTATGAATATGAATAATTTAAATACTTTCTAGTCCTCCAATTATCCAAAAGATTAGACACCATTTCCCCTCAATATATTTATTAATTTTTAATGCATGTCTTCATGATCTCCCTCTCCATATATCAAGACCTTTTGGTACAAATATATAATTAGCACACACACTTAGGGGTCTTTGATTAATCAATGGCAAGCATATATACTTCACCATCCCTGTCAACCCAACAACTTTTGGATAGAATGGTTTTTATTTGCAAAGAATCAATCAATTCCATGGAGTTAATCAAATCTTAATTTTTCTTTTTTCATAATTAGATATTAAAATTCATAAAAAAAATGTGCCTTTTTAATCACTGAAAATGCGGAATTATCTATAAGCATCTTGTGATAAAACTAATGAAAAGTCAAAGAAAACAAATCAATTATTCTCTAGGTTCTTGTTGGAAGATGTTTTGATTTTTTTTAAGTTTAACTTTGTTGAGTTGTAGTCCACTATATAATGCTTTTCTTCTATTTTAAATTATGAAATATGGATTTTTATATCCTCTTTGCTAATTTCAATCAAACTTAATTTATAATTGGCATCATCCCTTTTTTTAATAGTAACATATAAACAAAAAATAAAGTTTATAGTTTGAGCTTGAGATTAAGCGAGATGTCAAATGTATGGAACTAATTAGATAAGAAAATTTCATGAGGTAGCTGTTCATTTATATATTTTTGAAGGATTTCTGTTATGTATTATGTCTCACTTAATAAATATTTTTTTTCTAAAATTATAATTTTTTAAAATATATATACTAATATGTATAAAGTTTTTGACAAAAGATTATTTCTTGATTTTAATATTATTATCATAAGGATATCACATAAGTGTCACATACTACTACATAGCCTTGGTCATGGGTCCATTGTTAATGTGTATGCTTAAAATTTAAATATTATTTTATTAATTACCGATAAAAAACTATTATGGGTAAATTACCAATAAATTGTAAATAGCAAATACTCACCTCATCTTTCATTACTTAGGGATTACCCATGACATTTTGTTTGTGTAATTTCTAAGTAACTTTTAGTGAAAGTCATGTATCTAAATATCTAGGAATCATCTAGGGACACTTTACCTACGGACAATATCCCTGGATAATTTGAGAGAAATACCATATAGTCAAATTCAAGTGTTACATTATCTAAGGATTACCCACAACAATAATTCCCACAAACCAAATTCGTGGATGATTCGTTTGTAAACATGGTGCATATACTTTATCCCACGGATTAACCACAGAATATTTACTCACACACATTTTTCCTAACTAATCCATTGGTATTTGTGAGGTGGGAATCACCCGCATTATTTTACCCACGACTTACCTAATCATTATATATTACTGGATAAATCATGGGTAAATCTGTGTTTGTTTTTTGGATAAATATAATATAACTCAATTTTATAATTTTTTAGCTAATTTGTGGGTGTTGCCTGCGTATTTACCCGGTGATTGTCTCCATGGGTAATTTGTCGTGGGTAAATTAATATTATTTTGTAATGTAAAAAGAATTGTTTAAAAAACACTAAATTACAAGTGTTTTAAAAATATTAAAAATGTTTATTTTAGACATTAGACATTTCTATTGAAAATAAAAAAACATTAAAGATTATATAGAGGCTGTATCACATTAAGAATGGGAAAAAATAAATAGCTAATTAATAAAAGATCTTCTAAATTATATATATATATATATATATATATATTCTGACCTGTATTATTTATCTTTAATTGATGTTAAAAGCAAAGAACATAAGTGACCTTAAAAAAATAGTAAGATATAAGAAAGAAACTTTATAAACTAGACTAGCTATTTGCTTGAGAAAGACTTGTTTTCAGTAATGCTCAACATTTGATTAAATGTACGTTAATGTTTTTCTACCAATATTTTCGTGCAATATTAACAGTTTAATTAAAAATGCCACATTTTATTTTATTTTATTTTAAACTCATTACATACAAAATTAATTATTTTGATTAAAAATGTCTCAATTTACTTAGTCTTATCTAAATCTAAGCACGCATATATATATACAAGATGAGCTCAACTTATTAGATTAATCAATTCCCATGAAAATTAGGCATTGTAACTTTTATTGATATATATAATCTTTAATTTAATCATTCTTTAAACTATCAGAAATCCTATTATTACTGTTTTCACATGTTATCTGATCATCATATAACACCAAGATGAATTATGGATCCATTAGATTTTTATTATTGCAGATGATGCTGATCATGTCATTAGAAATATTTCATCACACACACACACACACACACACACACACATATATATATATATATATATATTCTACAAGATAACAATTATCTTTTGAAGAAGGGTAGCAATTATAGAAAACAACACTTTCATGAACCATAGTAAATAATTTTTTCTTAATTAATGAGACATAATGAAGGCCACCACTCAAAATCATTAGTGGCTTTAATATATATATTTTGATATTAAAAAGGACAAAAAGAGAGTGAACTTAAAGATTGAGAGAAAGACAGAGGAAACTATATATATATAAGAACTCAACAAAGAGGGATCGACCTCATAATAATATTATTATTTTCTTCTAATATTATGTTTATATATATATGGTAATCTTAAGAATTAATGACAGAGGGAGAGTAGTATACTATTATAGTGATGATGATGATCAAGAGAAGGAGAAGGAGTTGGGGGTTTGGAGTCAATGAAATGAAATGAAATGAAATGGTGGTAGAGGGAATAATTAACAAGAGCTTTCTTCTTTTCATCTCTTGTTGTACACCAAGTGGGAGAGTAAGAAACATGAACACCTTTGTTCCCCCTTCATTCCCCACACTCTTCTCTTTGATGTTGATCTTAATAGGGAATCCAACACCAAAAACATTTGTTTTTAAAAAAAAAATCCACAAATAATTAATAAAATAAACACAGATAAAGTCCCATGAGTCAAACCAGTTGTTATAAAGATAAAGCTTTTCCTGCATGGGAATCCTATTCCCACAGTATTAGATTCCCCTCTCCACCCTCCTCCCTCTAAAGAGTTGACCTTACAATTCCATACTCTCCTACACTTTAAAAAAAAAAAAACAAAATCTTTATCTCAAAGTGTCTTCAAATTGTGGAAGCTTTTTACAGTACTCCAACCCATTTCTTTTAATTCCTCCAATGTTTGGATTCTAATCTCCCTGATTAATCCATTTCAAGGTCAATCAATATTTGAGCATCAACCTCTCTTTGAAATTTATATATCATATATAATTTCCATACAAAACTTTATATCAACGTATGTATATATATAAATCTCATGCAACGTCTCATTTGGTTATATAACTAGCTAGTAGTGGTGATGAAGTTGAAGGGCAAACTCAAGCAAGCTCTAGGATCACTCATGGAAATCTCCGGGGGAAGCACCGATATTCTCTCCGGCATTGATGCAGCCATTGCTCGAGGAACAGATCGTAGCGACGCACCGGTAGACGATAAATATGTGCATGAGATTCTCTTCTTGGTCTCCAATTCTCCTGGCTCCATCACCTTCTTAGCTAGACGTATCACTCGCCGTCTCGAGACAGCCACCGATGTTATCTCAGCATTGAAAACACTTCTTCTGCTTCACCGTTTGCTCCGTGGAGGCGACCGATACTTCGAGCAAGACTTACGCAATCTTTGGTCCTCCGGCGAGCTTCAAATCGACTTAGGATGGTCTTGTAGGGATTGTGATCGTTTGAGCTCCTTCATCATCAGCTACTCAGAGTTGCTTAAAGAAAGGGTGCAGTGGATCATAAACCAGTCAGGTAAGCTTGAGCCAGTGAGACCATTAGGGTTAGAGCTTCAGTCTTGTGAAGAGAATGCAATAGAGTTGGTGTTGCATAAGTTGTCTAAATGCCAAGCTTTTCTTGATCTAACAATGGAGTGTTTACCTCCAAAGATTTGGCATTCAAGTAGAGTGACACAAGTGGTCATGAACATCATCTTGAGAGAGAGCTTTTCAGTGTATGTGAGCTTTTGTGAGTGGATTGACATACTGTTGAATTCCTTCTCAAAGCTTGAGAAACCACAGAGAGTTTTAGCAATGGATGTGCTTAAAAAGGCATGCAATCAATCCCCAAAGCTTGATGAATATTATAAGAGTTTGAGAACAAGTATTGTGGGGAAGAGCTTGGGTTTCCCTTCAGTGAGAGTGTTCACAGTGGAGGAGGTTTCAGCAATGGAGATGGATGCAAATGAGCAATTAAGTCCATTTCATTGTAAATTAGAGACAAAGATAAGCACAGTGTGGGTGGAGTTTGATGATGATGGTGATTCACAGAGTTCAAGCTTGTTTTCATTTGGAGGATTTGAGGGTTATCTTCTCACAAGTGTTGGAGATGATTTGGTTACTGATCAAGGAGGGAGTTCTACCAGTACTACTACTAACACTGCTACTGGTAGTACTAGTACCATGCCATTGTTGTAGATATGCCTTTTAGTTTGAGAGGTTTTTTTTTTTTTAATGTATTTCTTGCTCTAATTTCTTTGCTATTGGTTTTCTGCTACTTTAGTTTGTGTTGTGTAATGGTGCTGGGATTTGTTTTCTTCTTGTGGGTTATTGTAAGCATAATGTTATTCTTTCTATGATGTTGCATAAAGCCCCAAGGTTTTCCATATAAATCAAAGCTGAAAATTGAGAAAAATTGGGAAACATGTGCTTCTTTGGGAGAAGTAAATTTAAAAAAAGTATATATATATATTTATTTATTTATTAAAGTAAAATGAGTCTCTAAGTGTTGTTTGCTATATTTATTTCTATTTAAATGAAAAAAAAAAAGTTATAATAGACATGAGATAAGACGTTTAAGCCTTATTCAGGATTTTGAAATAAAATAATGAAAAATGTATGGAGTGAAATTGTCCACATTATAATTTAAAAAAAACAATTTAAAAAATAATGTTATGAAAACAAGCTGTTATGAAATTAAAAAATACAACTTATTGCAAAATAATTTTCGCCCAATAACTCACTTTTGTCACATATAATTTTTCAAAATGGCATATCTCCTGCTACATTGCAAAAGTGCCCATGCGCTACTCTGTCCCAGTGACTTAAGAAACGCTAAACTGAATTTTCTTTTTCAGAAAAAAAAAATACCAAAATGAATATGTTTTGACTTCAGAAACCAAAAAGAACAATAAAATCCACTTAAAAGACTAAAACAATAGCAAGTTTGACAATGAATCTCTTTCCAACGAGTGTTAGCTATGAGTCAAAGCCAAAGCATTACAATATTTGATTCTTGAATGATTGGATGTTTGTTCACAGAAATGGCATCTAATACCAGAAGCTTTCTCAAAGATAACAGGAGAGAAACAAGACCACACCTTTAGGATTTAGTGATTTAGCAAACCAGTGATCTTGACAGCAACTCTATGAGAGACCACTAGATCACTGTCATGGGACGAATTCACCAACTATCCATCAATCAAATCATTTCTCTGTTTTTCCCATCTTTTGGAAGTCAAAACCAACAGAAAACAGACGTAGTGGACATCACTGGTCTCAAATCAACCATATCAGAGTGTCAACATGTGAGGCCATGATCCATTTGTGAAGCTTCAAACTTTATAAATGATGCTTTGGAACAGAAAATTGTCAACATCTTCTATAATTCAAGTCCTTTATGTTTTGCTTTGATGTTTTTGGAGAAACTGCAGAATGACCGAACTTGTTTGATGCTAAATCCCATTCAATGAACATTGTTGATGACCGTTTCTTCGAATTTTGTTGCAGACATCGGCATCAAAAGATCTTCAAGAATCTCACTTGAGAGGTTTCATGCCCTGCATGGAAAATTCAGAAGAAATCAAGCAGCTACCCGGTTTAATAAAAACAAGTTTGACAAAAGGAATGATGAACAACTTGAAAGATATAGAGAAATCTTTTCTTAATTGGAAAATAACAAAAGGTGAAAAAAGCAAGGAATAGCTCTTGTGGTTAGAAATTCAGTGTGGTGGAATTATTCAAAATATTTCTTAATAATTTGTAACAAGTGAAATATTTGGAGACAATGACTTCGCCAGGATATTTGTGTTTTAAATGCCTTTAGTTAGTTTTTTTTTTTGGGAGAAGATTATATTGTAACAGTGCTGTCAAATGGCAAAAACAAACAGGATCTACATCTCAAGAAATTTAACTGAAACATAACTTGGAGCTGTCAAAGAAATTTATTAGCATGTGATGTGAGCAGTAAATCCGTAGGATAAAAGCTTTTCAACAATATCATTCTTGAAACTGGTTCCTATTTTCCATGTAAATCATTATATAATGATAATCATGTGCATTTTATTTTATACCTTGGAAGTCCTCAGTTGATTCACTGCCATGCGGAGAGAATCATCAGATAGTATCAACCTTGAAAGAGCACCAGTGCTTAGACTGAAATAAAAGAAGCAATATATTGTCAACTGTTACTTGCTCCACATTAAATCATATATGTTTAACAGATATTGATGGACCTAACAGTCCCTAATGGGCATGTTGGATTATAAAACCACAAAAAAAGGAAACTACAGTAAAATATTGGCATGCGTCTTAAACTAAAGATTGCTCTCGCATATGAATTCAAGTGCCCCATAATCATTCCAACCACAAGACAAAAGGACCACCTCTTTTGTTTTCTTCAGCTGATTAATGGCCAGGCAATTAAGCACACAAATACTCTTGTTAACTATTCATGTGTCACTTTCTATATCTCTCTGTTGCAGTCTTAGCGTTACTATAGAGATCTAATTAATAAACACTATGCATGCCTCAAGTAAGAAACTACATTTATTCCCAAAAGTAAAGCAAAAAATGGAAAAAGATTTATTAATAGTATACCCCAATCTTTTTGCTGCCTCTGATACTGAACCTTCAACAGCAAAAATCAGATCCAATAAAGCTTGCATACCCTATAGAAACAAAGATACCTATAGAGGTAAAAATGAACTTGAAATTTTCTTAATATTCAAGAAATCAACTCAGATTAATCACCGAGAAAGTTGCAAGGGAAGCATGAAAAGAAGTACCAGAGCAAACTTCGGGTTATTAGGACCAATCTGTGGACCAACATCTGCTCCCCTGATCGTCGATTTTGCAGGTAGGATCTGAAGGATTTCAGGAGGAGGTTGATATTCATCCAAGTTAATTTCATTCCTGACTAGATTCAACAATGATAAAGCTTAGCATCCAAGAATGCAATCACAACTTTTGATCAGAAAGATGCATTCCAAAAATGTCCATATAAACTGACTGAAAATAACAAAGGAGTTGAACGTGGACCATTTGCATTTCATTTTCAGAAGATAACACAAGCAAGCAATGGTACCTGTGTGAGTTAAAAAAGCTCTCTACCAAAGACTAGAAGTAACATGTGGCCAATGGGCAATACAATCAATTATACATACCCAGCACATGCTGCAAAACAATGCAGCATGGAAACTTCAAAACGGAATACTTATTTCTTGTACTACTAATTAATTATCAGAGCAAATAGCCATTCCATCAATCAATACAGAAGATAATGATATGCTCTAAGCCAAGCTACATAAGCTGAAGTGCGCTACTTTAAGTGCACCACAAATCCATTAAACAATGTACAATCCAGTAGAAACCAAGTGATAGCAGTACTTAAATTCCTGAATTTCCTACAACAGCATGGATGCCTGGGTTCAAAGAAAAGATAAAAATATTGATAAGTTCATATACTCTATTGCACACACATCCTTCACATTTCCTGAAGTGTGAAGTCTCTTTTTGGTGCCCAGCGCATAAATTTTTCTCTGGGAAAGAATACATTTTGGCGCAATTGCTTTCCATTGCCAATGAAAATATAAGAAAAAGGTTGTGGTGTTGGAACCCAATTGAGCCATCTATTTTACAGCATAAAGAGAAATGCAAGAAGGGGCAAAAGATTACCTTTGAGAGCCAACAGACTGCGAAGGCGTGACAGGGCCGCCGCTCGATTCTTGTGCTGTGATCTATCCTCGACAGCCTAAACTCCAGAACCAAAAACAAAGCACACGCAATTAAGAGCCATACCAAAAACAAAAATCATCTTTTTCTACCAAAAAAACCTATTGTGATGTTCAAGAATAGATTGTTTTAGGCAATTGAGGGAAAACTTTCATTTTCTAAATTAAAAAAGAAACCTAAATTAATGTGCAAGAATGGGACCTGAGCGATGACACCCGTTGGGAGGTGCTTAAGCCGGACAGCAGACTCGCGCTTGTTCCGGTGCTGGCCGCCGGGCCCAGACGCCTTGTACGTGTCCATCTCGCACTGTGCCATGAGCTCCTCATCACTCAGCTTCAAATAGTTGTTGTTCCGACGACAATCTCCACCATCGCCATTGCCGGAAGAGCTTGACACTGAGATGAAAACTTTGAAGGGAGATCGTGCTTGATGCGTTGATCGGACTGTCAAAAGGGGATTGGAGTGGACGAGCAGAGCTTGTCTGAATAGAACTCGAGCTATCGCCATCTTTCGGAAAGAGAGAGTGGATAAGCGTTCTCTGGGGCATTGGATCAAACATTCGGAAGGCATTCAACGACATTAGTGATTTTACAAATATCCCCCTGATATTTTCTTCAATTACAACAATGTCTGAATTTTGAAAAGTTTGCATGTAACCCATTCTTTTTAAAAATAAAATAAAACAAAAAAAAAAAGCACAATTATATTTCTGGGTTGTATGAAATTAAAGTATGCAATTGATTGAGATATTATTTAGTAATTATTTATATTTTTAATATCTCAAAAAAAATCTTCTTATTTTACTCTGTAGAAAAGCCTACAGAGATTTTGAAGAAACATCCCTCCTATGTTTAAGTATTTTGTAACAATCAATGATTTTTTACACACATGTACCGTTCTATAAATACTTTAGTTTGTGCATAAAATAACAACATGATTATATACTTTAAAAAATAATTTTATTTTTTATAAATAATTATAACTCCAACTGATAAAATACACATATACAATCTAAATGATTATATATGAAACGTTTAAAAAAAAGGGAAACCTTAAGAAGGTATGCAAGTTCATGGGTTTCGCATTGCTGAATATATGCGGAAAAACCCTACAAATATCTAAAAATGGGCCGAAGAGACGCTACATCTGAGCACAGATGCAATAAACCTCAGGGGAAAAGAATTGCAAAATGATATTCAGGAACAAATAATTCCGCCATTTTAAAACATCAATGAATTTTGAGATACATATTTAGAGTTCCGGTTTGTCAAACAAGTCCAAACATGGAGACAGATTTCCGTGATTTCCAAAATTATCAACCAAACAACAGAACAGCTGACAATTTCCTTAAAAAAAAGTCTAGTTTGAGCCTGTGTTTAATGCAATTTTCCCAGAAAAATGCGGCCATGGATTATCAGAAATGATTCACGTATGTTCAGAATTTATTCTTGAATCTTTTGGAGCAGCAGCAGCCATTTATGGATTTCCATTCTAGCAAAACAATCTCCTGGTGACCAACCTTTTGTATGTACAAGCGAGTGTATTGACTGAGATCGCTTGCAATGAGTGGTAAGCGGAAATGATAAAATGTAGTCCAGGTAGCAGATAAACTCACAGGCAGTTTTGCAATCAATATGCGGTAGCTGCTACTTGTCAGGACGAGCATCCTCATTCTGCGTGAATGACTGAAGAAACATACATATTTTACTGTTCTGCAGGAGACATTTTGAAACCAAATGATAGAATTTAGAAGCCGTAGAGAAACTAATGATAAGCCAGTAAAAACATTAAGTAGATTATTTTGTGGATGAAGTTCAAGGATTAGGGACACATTTTAATTCAGAAGGAATACATTGTAATGCATTTGTTGTTTGTTTGCAAATGAAGCTCAGGATGCATTCTAATGCATTTCATGTTTGTATGCAAATGAGGCTTGGTAAAACTGAAGTTTTAGACGATTGCTGAAGAACAGAAAGATTAGCCTATGTGTTTAAATGCATCCATTTAGCTTTTTTTAGCATATCCTACATTAGCATGGATTAAAGAAGAAGAAGAAGAAGCATCTTTATTCTTGCAAGATAAGTATAAATAAATTTATGCATTTTTCACCTCATCAACATTCAGCTTTTCCTAAGCAACAAAATCCTTCAAGCAATTTAGTCAATTCTGGAGCAGCCTGACCCCACATCTTTAGATCATGGATCCACAAATTTTCAGTCACATCGTGATCATAATGACCGAAACTAGTGCCCTGCAATAGTTTCATAAAATAATTAAGGAAAGTTACAACAGGATCACCAAACTTCTCCATACCTAATGATGTGAACCATCTGAGCCCACCAACAAGCAAATAGAGTCGAAGAAACATTGATACGTTTAGGGATCTCTGGAATAATCAATTCAGGTTTTTGTTTTACCCAAAAGCAATTAGTCAAGGGATTTTTATAAATACAAGACTAAGAATATTTCTGCAGATAAAATTTCACAAGTGAAGCAAATTTAACAGACAAACAGAAAGCCAAGCAATATTAGTAGTTATCACTGTAACTAAATATTATAGTGAAGTAAGAAGTTTTATAACAATGGTTAAACTTAAAATTGATCCGCCCCTCCAAAATTTTGCTTAAAAGATCATAGCACACATCTTGATCTCCATGTGCTCATTGTCACTTCCAGGATCCAATATATCACGTTCCAAACTAGCATAGGTGGGGGAAATCAGAAGAATAGCAGGTCCAGTACCTTATTAACCAATTTCTTCCCTATATAATATTTCTTTAATGTTAGTTTTAATGTGGAAATCTGGATCTTAGCAAAGCCTAAACAAGGAAAACGGGATACCTTTCTCTGTTGAACCGACAGCTTTTCTAGCAGCAGCAACTTCTGTAAAAGCTTTGCGGAGAGCATCCTTTGCCACCTTATAGATAATAGCTGATGTTGACCCTTCTTCTGCAAACTTAAGAACATCTAGGAAGAGACTATTGTACCGAGAAGCCACAGAAATTTTATCAGTATGCTGAAGCTCTGGAGGTTTGTGCAATATTGCACCATTCTTAGCAATCTGCTTCCATCTCTTCAAAAAGTAGAAATCGGGAAGCTTACAAAAACCAAGAATAGAAAATAATCGTAAGGCATGCCTACATAGGATACCTGAGAAGGTAAACATACCACAGCTACAGGAAGCATGCATATTGGGAACATCAAAGGTGACAAAGAAGGATTTCTGAACGCTGCCTCCTTTTAAAGCTACTCTATATGTGCAAATTGTTCCATCTTCAATTTTATCAGCAAGATATGCAAAAGACTGGATAAACTCTTCCTGGAAAATGGCAAATAAAGTCCTAGTGTAAGTCAACACTGCTTGTTTTTCCATGGGTGATCCAGTTTTCAATATGGGCGAACCACACATACTGGTGAAATCCTCTTTTACTTCTTTCTCTAACTGACCAGACATAGCTTGATCAAATTTCACAATGAACTCTCTCAAGTTCGCATTTTTTTCAAAATTTCTTTTGAAGAATTTATTCATGCTTTCAGCTCTTTGAGATGGTGATATTTCTGCAAAGAATGAGCTCTTTAGGTGAACTCTTGCCCATTGGTGCCGAACTTCGTATAATGATTGCATCCACATGTTATCCCTCAGACCATATTTAGAAATAATTGCTTCCCAATCTGATTCAAAATCTTCAATTGATTGTGACTCATCAATACATTTCTTAAGTTCTTGCTTGAAAGTGGACCGAGTTACTTTATCAGAACATATATCAGGCAACTTCTCCTTACACTTGCTCAAGATATGCCACTTGCAAAACCGATGACAAGAGCCAGAAAAAACCCTTGTGGTGGCTTCTTTCAAAGCATCACCATGCTCACTAACCAATGAAACAGGATGACGCCCGCGCATAGCCACCAAAAAGGTCTCAAACAACCAAATTAGTGAAGCCGTTGTGTCATCGACAACTAAAGCACATCCAAAAACAACGGGCTGCAAATGATGGTTGTATCCTGTAAAGGCTGCAAATGGCAACATCTGTTTGTTGCCCTTGTATGAGGTGTCAAACATGACAACATCACCAAAATAACTGTAAGATTCTCGAGCTTTTGCATTAGCCCAGAAAACATTGGTTAGATGATCATTTCCATCAACCTGCACGGAATAGAAAAATGCTGGGTTCTTTGACTGCTGCGTCTTCAAATACTCCAACAACCCAAATGACTCGCCCCCTCCCAAAACTGAATCAAGACTGATCTCATTACCTCCATCTCTGGAAAGGCCTTCAAACATGGATCTAATCTCAGCAGGTATGGCAGGAACTGGTCTCCTTTTCTTGACCTTATCTACTTTAACTTCATCCACAAATGGATGACTATGCTCAGGAAAAAACTTGGAAACAACCCATTTTCCATGGTCCCTTCGGCTCAACTGGATCATAGCCTTACAACCTTCTCTCATTGATTTCCGATTCCTCCTCTCCTTGTGATCATCGCCATGCCTCTGCTTCTTTACACTGAACCCCTCTTTAACACAAGTGTACTGTTTCATGATGACAGCATCATCACGAAGCGATGTTCTACACTTGCCCGCACGTGCACGGAACCCAGTTAGTGCAGCATACTCATAGTAGAACAATTTCCCGGCTTCTAGGGAGTCAAACTCCATACCCACCTGAGGTTCAAATTCTGTTGGGTTCCCTCTAATTTCGCTTAGTTCTTTATCACCACCGAATTCCATACCAGCAGAGAAGCCAACCATTGTGTTACTAATGCAATCACCCAATGGTTGTTCTTGTTGGTTGTGTTGATAGGGAACATGGCTATCATTGTTACCGAGTTCCAGTGATTCTGAATAAAACCCCAAGCTCACCTTTGTATCAGTATCCATCAACCCTCTAAACTATGAATTGGAACAACAAATTTCGACCTGCAAATCAAGATCATATTTTTTCTTCCTGAAAATAAAAATAATACCCAAATTCGAAGTATCCGAACAAAACTTCTATAAATTAATTGATATTGTGAAAAGTAAACATAGAAAAAAAATTTATAACTTGAAGCTTGAGATTAACACGGAAAGTTTGAACTTTGCTGATAATCTCATCAAATAAACAGCAAGAACAAGTGGAAAATGTTGAAATTCGAAGAAAAAAACACACATGAAGATACAAAAGAAATGAATTTTAAGCCCTAATTTTCTACGGAACTCATTTCCAGGTCCACTTTCAATGAAAAATCAAATGAACAAGGAATGAAACAGCACCATAAAAGCATAAACAAAGAAACCCTAAAACAATTTCAAGCTAACAATATCAAAACCTTCATAAATTTTGAAGAAGAAAATTGAAAGATGATGGCGCCCGCGAAATGGAGGGAGAGAAGCTCACCAATGGTTCGCAGGTGGGGAGGAGAGTAGTTCTTCTCCTCCGCGGCGGAGCGGAAACGAATTGGGCGGAATTGGGGCAAAGTTGCCCCCGTGAGTACGCTTCGCTTGTGACGTGGAAGCTTCTCAGCGGATGGTCTTTTCCAACGATGAAACTTAACATTTATCGAGGCGAAGGTAAACAATTTAATTAAAAAAGCCCTTTTCCATCGTGTCTATTTTGATTACTTAATTTTAAAAAAATTATAATTAAATGTTTCATATTTAATTTTTATTATAATAAGATCACCTAAATTTATAACGTTAAAATTAACTAAGTATAATAAAAACTAATTGCGGTAGATTCAAATAATAATATTTTAAAACCAAATATTTAAAATAGAAATCTGTGAAAAAAAACAAAGAAAATAAAAAATATTATTTTCATCATTTGTTTATGAAGCTTTGCCAATCTTTGGGTTATTTCTTTTGTGAACTTTTTCTTTTCTTTTCTTTTCCTCCTAAGATTTGGTTGTGATCTTGGGTTGTTTTTCTCAGCTAATTTGCAGCTTTTTTACCAAAAAAAAAATTTGAAAAATGTTCTTTTTATTTAGCAAGCCAACAAAGTCTATAGAATAGATTTTAACTTGCATTGCTTAATTTGATGAATTCTTATGTTCAACAATGACTTTTTTGATTTTGTATTTTTTTAATTTGATGAAATTACAATAAATATATCAACGCATTTTTTTTATATAAATTCAAATTACAAATTCCTTTTCATAATCATTTCTTGGGATGAGTGTTCCAACTAAAATTTCGAAAGCTGTATTCATAGTTTAGTTTTACAGAGGCATAGATATCAAGGACTTTTCTTTGCCATAAATAATTTCGAGTTTTTCTAAGGAGTTTTGAGTAAAAATGTCACTATATAGGACGAAGCCGTGAATCAGAAGAGCCAGCAAACAAACCAGACACAGAGAGAGAGAGAGAGATGGCGAAGCCATTGGGACCAACGGGGGAATTCTTCAGGAGAAGGGACGAATGGAGGAAGCACCCGATGGTGGGGAACCAGATGAGGCACGCCCTGCCCGGCCTCGGCACGGCGCTCGTCGCCTTCGGCATCTACCTCATCGGCGAGGCCGCTTACAACCGCTTCTATCGCACACCTGACTCCCACCATTGAACCCTAGCTTCTGTTCCAGGTATCTTCGCTTCTGCTCTACCAATTTGCACGTTCATCGCCGGCTATTAGGGATTTTAGGGTTTGTTGTAGAAATTAGGGCATTTAGATCTTTAACGAGTATGGATCTGTCTCGTTGTTGGTCTATTTTTTTTTTTTTTTTTTGATTGTTTTTTTTCTTGATTAATGGTTGGATTTATGTCGTCTTCGATTATTTGGTAGATTATATGTGTAAAGATGGTATTTTGATCTTGTCTCATGGTCCGTTTCCAAGGATGGTTATGATTGTTGATTTTTTTTAAACTGGTAGTGGTTTCAGTCTTTTATGATGATTTTTGTTGTTGGTTTTTATTTGTGCAAGGGATGGCAATTTTTTTCATAGAATTTTCTAAATTATGCTTTGCATATTTGCCTCTTAATTTCCAATTTAATTTCGATGTTTTCTATCACTTAACTGTTTGCCTTGTTCTAAAGGTCCATCTCTTGCTCATTTTGTCTTTGACCAATCTAAATCAATCGTATTAGAGCTTTTCTGTCTTATATCGATAATGTTATTGATTGGTTGTTCTGGATTTGTCAATTTTGAAGAAATCTGATAAGGGCCATGATTTATACTTTTGTTACTAGATGTAATATGCTATGTGAATTGGTAGGTGTCAACTCTGGCCAAAGAATCGATTGACATCGCACAAACTTCTCAAAGGAAATATCTATGGTTTTTTTTTTTCATTCCTCTCCAGTAATGTGGGCATTCACACCCAGTTTGCAATAAATTTCATGCACTTTATGAAACTCTGGGTATTTCTGTCTAAATTGCTAACTTTTAAGGAAGTATGATCCGTCTTTTTTCTTTTCATTTCTTATACATTTCACATGACCACTTCCAAATGTTTGAAGTACTCGTTTTAGTGCATGTGATTCTTACTTATGCACCTGAATCGATAACTTACTACCATTGCATTTCACAATTTTCAGTATATGATAGGTTTATAGTATGTAGGATTTTGTTGGGAAATCAGTTTATGAAATGCAGGGAAAATTGAATTTGTTACTCTATTCCGGTTGCAATTAGGGCCCCTTCGTAGGTGGGACTGACTTTTGCGCTTGTTGTTTACTTCACCATTAGTGGGGAAGTGGGCAACATATATGATCTCACTTCTTCCCACTTCCCCAACTATTTTGATCCCATTGAATGTGTCTTGAATCTCCTGTATCATCTTGGTGTCTTTTCACTTCATGGGAAATGAATACCTGAAAGGCAACTTTTGCACCACTTTCAACTGCTTTAGCAAAGTGGACTTCCGTCCATTTTTTCACTTCCTGCCACTTTCGGGGGATGAATGGGTCCTAAGCTAATGAAAGATATGTTTTGTTAGGATGTTTGGAATATATGCTGATAGTTTCTTAGAAACGCGCAATAAAAGGCTGGTGACATTATGGAATCCTGGGAATTTCCATTTTGTTGTGTGTTAAAGCGTGGTTCCCTCTGTTGAAGCCTTGAATTGATGTTGTTTTTCCAAAGCTCTCTTGGCTTAAGGATGAAGAAAACATTAGTGAAATTTTGTTTCCTGCCCTTATTGGAGAAATTTCTTAGCCAATATCTTCATTTAATCATGTTATTAGTTAAAATATATGGTTATCATGCAAAGTAAAAGGATGAATTTTCTTTGACTAAGGAAGAGATTGATTTCCTGTTCTGACAATAGTTATCTAATTAGCTATGCTTTGTCTTGTCAATCTTCAACCTGTTTATTATGCATTTGTCAAATAGACATTGGTAGTGGAAGGCTTGATTATTTATAAGCATGCCCTTTTTTGTCCAATTGTTAAAATGATTTACTAAACCACAGGATGACCCGTGCAGGTGCAAATGTAGCTATTGGGATAAGTAGTCTGAACCTTGGAGGCATTTTCTTCTTGCATTTCATGTTTGCTGCTGTTGAACAGTAATGCTGTCTGTGCGCTCACGTGGACTATGTTATTTTGAATCAGGTTTATAACTTCTTATAAACTTCCTCGCAAATGCTTGTGTTGAAAATAAACAAAAAGCAGACTTCGCCCATTTTATGTGGATTTATCCATAACTTGCAGGAAATTGCACAAACAGTGTCATCATTTTTCATGAAAAACTGCATAACAATGTCCAAGTTTCAGATAAAAGATCAACCAGCAAATCATATTACATCATGCAAACAGGTCATGCAAAACCAATGAGTTCCTATGTTTATACATCACCACCATAGAGTGAACCTGTACTTGGCGGGATGGCAACTTTCTTCGATCTGACCCCCCACCGGTTGCGCCCTTCATCCCTACCTCTATTTGTCGTTGTTTCCGAATATGAAGCATATGTTCTTCGATGAGGAGGGCCTCCAACATGCATGCGCTGTTGGTCTCCCATTGTATTGGAATCAGAAGCATATGATCTTTGGTTTGTTCTCCTCCCTCTTCCATAAGAAGAGCCTCTAGCATTCCTCTGCACATCCATCCTTGAGCCGTCAGCTCTATCTGCTCCCATGGTTTCTGGATCAGAAGCATATGATCTTTGGTCTGAGGTTCGCTCTCTTCCATAAGGAACATGTCCGCCATATCTCCGTCTACCCCTTGAATACCTTGAGCTACTTGGACCACCTTGTCCATCGTATGATTTTTTCAAGTCTCCTGACTTCCTCGGAAACCTTGAGCTCTCAAAGTCATCCATCCCTGAGCCGCGACCACCTTCCATCGCATTGCCTTCTTCCATCTTCAAAAACCCCCAGTTCCGAGACTCAAAACTACTATCAACACTGCCTCCTCTGTCCTCCGAATTCCTCGAAACCTCTTCGCCCTGTTCAACTGAATCCTCAAACTCAGCAACTACATACTCTGTCTCCGGTCCATCTCTGCCTCGCCGTCGAGACGGAGATCTTCTCATACTCCTCTTACTCCCACTCCAACCATCAATTCCAACCTCTCCACCATCTTCATGCCCATAATTCACATCCCTTATTTGACTACGTCCTTCCTTCTGGACATTCATCAAACACCTTGTGTGCACAATCCCCTCATCACTCCCAACCTCCAAAACCTCTGATCCTTCTCTTCCATGGCGATCAGAAGATCTCCTCGAACTCCTCCTATATCCACCACCACCTCCTCCTCTTGCTATCCAATCATCAAACCTCATCTCCCCTTCTCCATCACCAATCCCATACGGCCTCACGCTATGCACGACACCCTTCGGAAAGAACCTCGCCGACGGCAAGCCGTCCGGAGTACGGAACACCTGCGGCCCATCCTTCTCCGTCCACATATCGAACCCACCCGGCTTCTGAAACCGATCGGCCAACGCCTTCACTTGTTCATCGGCTTTCACGGAGAACAGAGTGGGCGCGCGCTCGACGACTTCCCACGGTTTCTCTAGCTCAGCCACCGCTGCTTTGAGTTCCGCGCGCTTCCTCATCTCGTAGAGCTGCCGCTCCCTGCAGAGCCGGGCTTTGAGGAGCTGCTTCGCCTTCTTGGCCTGCATCCGCTTCCACTGCCACTTGGAGACGCCGCCGGGGTACGTCCGGGGACCACCGCCCATGCGGATCGTGAGAGAACGAGGCTCGCGCAACGGCGAGTCGAAGGAGAGCGTTGGGAATCGTAGTTGGTCGGAGCCGGAGAGGTGCCTCAGCGAGGAGAATGCGCGGTTTGTTGGGCTTGCGACGGCAAGAGTTGCCGGGATGATGGCGATCTCCATTCTTGGCAAACCCTAAGCTTCGATTCGAGATCGAGATCGAGAGAACGAGAGAGCTTCCGACTAAAACCTGATCTTCTTCACAAGATCCCAGGGGGGTTTTCGTAAATCTTATATTTATTGGGGTATGAAAGGATAACCTTTTCTGTGGGTTTTCGTAATTTAACATTTTTAGGGTTATATATGCAAAAGTTTAAAAAAATAATAAATTGTATGTATATCAGAATGTAAGCTATGAAATCTTTGGGGGTATACTTCACACGAGTAAATATGAATTTTACATTTTATTTTAAGGAATTTTAAAAAAAAAATATAATATAAGTTGCATTTTAGTGAAAATTATATAATCTTCTAAACCTTTTGTTTAAAAAAAAATAGCGTTGTTAATTTCCCCATTAAAATAAAGATTTATTCATTTTAAGTTTTAATTATATTTAAAAGAATGATTTATAGATTGAAACAAACAATAGAGAAAGTTTACCATCTTTTTTTTGGTAGTTAACCAGTTAACCCACCAAGTGAGAGAAAATACAAAGAGATCTCCAATATACAAAGATTAAAATCCACAGTCATTTGTTCAATCCCGCTAGAACCAATCCTATTAACTTAAATAATAATAATAATAATAATAATAATAATAATAATAATAATAATAATAAATTGGACAAGTCAACATACATGCATGAGGGGAGATTTAAACGCCTGATTCTTCACCACTGGGGTATATCATTGTTATGATATGTGAAACACAAACTCTTTATCATTAGGATTATCCATTCATTTAAACAAATAAAAAGAAGAAAATCACAGAGCAAAAGAATCAACGGATCATATACATGAAGTGAGGCGAATTTCCATTTCTCCTACTTTCAATCTTGATTCTTCTCTTTCTGTTTTTTCACCTTTTCTGCTTAATTGCAGATTTCACCTAGCTGCTAATTAGAGGCACCTGGCTCAGGGAATCCATGGCACTGATTGGTTTCAAGGATCTCACTCCACAGCCACTGCGATCTAAAGCCATCAACCTCATCGCCTGCGAGGTTCATCAGCGACATTTTTAGCTTCTTGTTGGGCGGTGAACTATTTGATGCTAAGGCGTTTGAACGGATGTTGTTGCCATTGCTGCTGCTGCTGTTGCTGCTTACATTAATGCTGCTACTGCTGATATTGCTGCTATTATTGGCAAGATAGTGCTGGAGGGCTACTCTCACCCCCGTGATAAGGAACCGTTGGTGCGATGATACGAAAGGGCTCGCCGAGTGAATTGACACATCACAATGCCGGCAAAGTAGTGCTCGATCTTCCAAGCAAAAGAAGTATCCGGTCTTCTCCTGGACATCCAAAGAATTTGATGAATATACAAATGAGCGTTAGCCCAAGTTATGATCACTTCTTGACCATTTCAAATGAAATAAGGTTGATAACAGCCCCTCGGAAGATGATCATATCGATAACATTTTTTTTTTCATTGAAATAGCTGATTATTGAATGAGTTATTATCCTTCATGACAAAACGATGACTTCTCTATATTTCCCCAAGGTAAGAAGTTAAACAAATAGGTAGAACCACATTGACGAGAAGGCAATCGCGCATTAAAGACAAGAAAGGCGGAAATTTTCAGCATGTAAGATGGCCTTGATAGGAACTTCACATCAGAAATTACGAACGGTGAAGTCACAAGTCAGCAGCCACCGACAGTGATGCACATTCTGGCAATTATAAATGCCGATTATGGTAGATGCCTCAACCTCTACTGAACTTGTACTGCAGTACAAAATAACTACATTGGGACCTCTATGTCAGCCAATGCCAAAGCCCTCAATCTTTCTTGCATATTCAAATTTCTACCAAAATTCACTTTGGGACTACGTTAAGATGAAAAACATGCAATCAAATGCAATGCAATATAAATTACCACATTAAGCTGAACAACATAGAATCAAATGCAATCAAATATGCTACCTTAAAGTATCACATGGTTTGGTGGGACTGTCGGAAACTAAATTTATGGGTGCATACAAGCAGTTGAATTCAGACTACAGAACAATCAAATTCAGTCTAGAGATTAGTTTAAGAAGCGCAATCAATGGAAATCCATGAACCCTAAAACCAACATATAAAAAAAAAAAAAAAATTCAATTTTGACACCATATCTCATCCACACTAACATCAATTACTCTCATACTAAATTCAATTGAACAACAAGAACTAAAAAGAAATATCACAAACACACGAATTGGATCAACACACCTGGCAAATATCACAAGTGGGATTGGGAGAGGAATTGGAGCTAGGGTTTGATGAGCAGGACAAAAGGGGCACTCGCTGGTGCTTCCCGGCGAGCTTGTTAGCGGCGTGGACCTTCTCATCACATCCCCAGCAGAGCGCCGCCTCGTCGGCGCAGCAAAGCACCGTCGCCTCCGCCCTCTCACATACATCACATTGTATCTTCATCGTTTCCCTCACGTCCCCAACGTTTCCCACCCGTTTCCCTTAATTTTTTTAAAAAGAGTATTAAAAAAAAGAAAAGAGAAAAATACAAGAACAATGACGAGTACCTGAGCTCTCGCCGGAGCTTAGCGGATATCGGATCCGAGAGAGAAGAACTGTTAACCCGAAAGCGGTTTGGATCCGATAAGAGAGGAAGAGATGGAGAGAATTATGAGGACGGAGGTGTGTGTATAAGTCGGCGAGGAAAAGAGATATTTTGTTGCTTTTGATGATATTATTATTAGAATCCAGTGGAGATTTTAAGAGGATAAGCCTTGTTACCAAAATACCCTTGGATTTGTTTTTTAATTACGAGAATACCAATTCTTAGGCAGGTGGAGGGGGAGAGTCTGGAGATGCCACTTTATTAGATGTTTGTAAAGTCAACGGCACTTGGGTCCTTCATGAGGACATCTCGTAAGTGGTGAGAGTTCAAATATTTGGGATGAAGATATATGTCTGAGAGTTGTGAGCACAAACTGTGGGTGATTCCAGTGTCTATGTGTGCGCGGGTCTCACAGGCCGCAGTCGAAGTGTGTACACGTCCCTATCTTAGTTTAGCGGGTCCATTAGAGGTTTTCTTATTTTTGAAAAAAAAAAAAAGTTTGTAAAGTTCTTAGTGTGTGTGTGTGTGTGTGTGTGTGTGTGTGTGTTTTTCGAGATTTTGTGTTTTTGGATTTATGCTAAGTTTTGTTTGTGTTTTTTTAGTTTTTATGTGTTGTTATTTTTTTTGGGGCCAATTTTTGTTTGGTTGAAAGATGGAGATGGGTTGTTTTGAAATTGATAGATTATTTGTTTATGTTTCAGAGTTGTCAATTGAATAAGTACAGAATAATATATTATTATGTGTAATTTTAATATAGTACAGTTGTCTTTTTATGATATTTAAAAAAAATTATTTATAGGTTAGAGATATTTTGACTGAATAATTTTATTTTATAAACTAATTCTCAACTCAAAAATCATTTTTGATTTTATTTTAAAATAAATGATGTGCAAATAAAAAATAGAAAATAACATCTAAAGCCAAAGTCAAAATGGTTAGAAACACTAAAATGGGTTACTGTGATTTACGTTCGCGCCCGGTCTTTGACAAACGCATTATACTAACAGGTGCTTATCACCTTTATATATATATATATATATATATATATATATAAAAGAAGATTAATTTGTAAAAATCATATCACTTATTCAAATTAAATAAATCTAAAAGGCAATAATTTTAAATAAACATTTAGGTTTGTAAAGAGTGTAAATTTGTATTAATGAGCCAAAGATATTAGCATGAGCCAACTATCAAATTCTTTCGTACGTTCTATGTCATATATTTCTATAATATTTCATGTTGTTTATGATTATATTAAGTATTAATAAAATTTATGAAATCTCCATGTTGGATCTAAAATATACAAAAAATTTGGCTGAAATGGCCACATAAATATTTAGAATGTATCTTCAATTGTCTGCAATAATAATAAACAACCATAAAATATCTATAAATCTCATTAGACAATACCACCACTATATGTTAGAAAAATATTTGAAAATTTCACCTTCAATTAAAATACAATTGAAAACAAAAAATTCATGATGGATTTAACGAATTAAACATAGATTTTTCTAATAATTAATATTGTCTCTAAATTTGTCTTTATAGAAGAATTTAATTAAGATGGTTGGTGGCCTAAAACCTATTCTTAACTATTAAGCAAATCAAGTAATTAAAATGTATCTTACTATTTGAAGCATGGCAGATAACCAACAACTTAATATTATAATGGCGACATGAGCATCTTCTTTGATTAATTTTCTTTATGAAGTACAAAAGTTTGGTGGTGATTGATAAAGATTAAGGTGTTGGAACATCAATGATCAAGGTTTAGTTTCTTTTTTCCTAATTCGCCTAATTTATCAACTTGATTAATTAATTACTATTTAATCAGTAGTTATTAGAATGAAAAGGAGTTTATAGAGTTTGATGTAACGTTGAAATACTTTTTGGATTGAAAGCTAAATTTATAGCATGATTAATATTGGGCGATTAAACAACATGTGAAAAAATAAGTTTTTTGAGATGGGAATGTGAAAACACTCTATTAATAAATGAATTTTTTTTTAAATAAATTATGA
The DNA here is from genome assembly GCA_902712375.1 of Dioscorea dumetorum. Lineage (NCBI taxonomy): Eukaryota > Viridiplantae > Streptophyta > Magnoliopsida > Dioscoreales > Dioscoreaceae > Dioscorea > Dioscorea dumetorum. The sequence goes on along the minus strand of CACTHL010000837.1, from coordinate 31,584 downwards.
GTGATATCTATTACTAAAACATTATATGTTCTTGAATGACTAGTAGATGCCTCATACAAAAAATAAAAGTTTTCCCTTGATTTATCTAGTTTTTTTTTTTTTTTACTTCTATTAATAAAATAACATAAAAAGAAAGAATTTATGTAATCAATTCAAAATAATTGGAACTAACAACTGCTAATTGCGTCGTTGTTGTTGCTAGTGCCACAACATACATTAAAATCATACGGAGAAAAAAATTAATGAAGAACACATTAAAAACTCATTCAAATTCTCACCAACACTTGTTCACTCACTCAATTTCCAAGTCATCACAACAAGAGTGATCATCATCAAATCATGGTCCTCCTCTCTTCTTCCACTTGTGCAAGGCCTGACTCATATGGTTCTTTTCCCTTAAATATTTTGTACCTTGATGTTGTTTTTTTTTTGGCCATTTGTGCCTTATGGAGAGATGCTTCTTTGTTTAACATTAAACTCAATAAGCTTATGACTGAGCTTTATTTATTTATATAAATAAATAAATAAATAAATAAATAAATAAAAGAAGCTTGGTATGGGTCTATGTCCTTGACATTCCCACCTAAATGAAGAAGAAGCAAGTAGCTCTAGGGGGATGGGCAAATATTGGTCACATTCCAACATGAATGTGTTATAAAAATATGGACCATGATCACAAAACAAAACAAGAATTCAAACTTGGGTATGGGCAATGCCTGCATGGCAGTGAATGAGGACATGATGAAGATGGTGGAATGGGGTCATGGCCAACCCTATAAAGTGGACAACATGTTTGGTCCTTGTCATTGGGATCTAACGTAACCCATGCATATGTTTCCTATTTTGGCCTTTAGATGTCATTGGGTTTTCATGGAGCTTTCAATCGAATAAATATATTTCTTCATTATTTATTTATTTATTTTTTAATTTGGCTTTTGTTAATTATTTTTCAAGGAGATCATAGTAGATGGCTGGGTTTTTTTTTTTTTTTTTTAAATTATTGAGCCCCAAATTAAGCAGAGGGAGATTTTATTATCTCAATTATGTAGATGTGTTCAAGAAGAAAGACACCTGTTTGTACTCCCAAAAAATGACCAAAATATTACTGTTTATAAACACTATTTACATACTTATTGTAAGTGTACCATTTGCAGTAAAATTAAAATTTATATGCATGAAAGAGTTTGACTAAGAAAGTAACAATTGCGGCCCATATATATCAACATTGACTTTTAATGAAATATAACAGTCTTGTATTAAAAACAAAAACAAAAAAAAAAAAAACCAAGTAAATTTCACTATAATAAATATATAAAAACTGAAGAGAATAGAGCAAAAAAATATTTTATTATATTTCCAAAAAAAAAAAAATTAATTTTTAATTAGAGCACGTCCTAGAACACCCTAGAAAGAGGGGGAAGAGGGGGAAGATCTCCAGAAAGCTCTTGAACAGAAACAACCAGAACCATCCTTGATTAGATTCTCCATCCCTGCCCTATAAAAGGGACCATCCTCTTACGTGACCTAATAATCAAGGACAAAAATCAGCAGCGGCTCTGAAATTTATTTCACAAAATTAATATGGCAAAAATGTCCCCCTTGCTGACATTATTGTTGTTCCTGGTGGTGCTAATTGGTGGGCCAACATTAAATCCGGTACAAGGGTTAGTGCCCTACGGAAGGACTCTCTGGGACACGATGATGACGATGCCCAGTGATGATCCATTCCGAATCTTGGAGCAATCCCCTTTCTCCATCCCTGCAACCACCCAGTTGGCCACTTCCAGCCTTGCACTTGCTCAAGTTGATTGGAAGGAGACTCCTACTGCTCATCTTATCTTCATTGATATTCCAGGTATATATATATATATATATTAGGTACCAGATATTTTGATTTTTTTTTTAATTTTAAATGATGGGTTTTAGGAGTGAAGAAAGAAGGGTTGAAGATAGAAGTGGAAGGGAATAGAGTGATGAGGATAAGTGGGGAGAGGAAAAGGGAGGTGGAGGGAGATGGGGAGGAAGAAGAGAGATGGCATCGGGCGGAGAGGGTTTCCGGCAAGTTCTGGCGGCAGTTTAGGTTGCCGGCGAGTGCTGACGTGGATTCCATCAAGGCTCATCTTGAAGATGGAGTTTTGAAGATCAGGGTTCCTAAGTTGGGTAATGAAGGGATGAGGCAGCAGCCTAAGCTCATTGATATTATGGATCAACACAAGGGCCATCCTGCAAATAATAATAATAATAATAATAATAATAATAATAATAATAATAATAATAATAATAATAATAATAATACTAATAATAATGGAGAAGATATTAAACCTGTCAAGGCTGATCTTTGAAGTCAATAAATCAATGTGAATCATAAGGTGTGGACACATATATATATATATATAGAGGAATTGTTATTGGTTTTGAAAGTGTTATTGGTGAATTGTTATTGAGTGGGTAGTGTGTTTTTTTAAGTTTAATAAGATGTTTATGATTTGTTATTTGCTTTCAATTTTGTTTTTTTTTTTTAATTTAAGAATGAATGTTATTTGGGTTGGAAAAATAACATGGTTGATGCCTTGATGGTGAATTAATTGTATGGAAATGTTAAAATTTATGGATTTTCATAGTTGCGCATGTTGTGTTGAATTCTTTCATGGTTAATTTGTGAGGATTTGGAGGGTGGTGAACATTTAGTGATTTAATTATTTCTAGCCTGGGTGGACAAAGCAAAATAAAGATAATTTTTGTAAATGAGAAGGTAATTTGTAAAAAATGCAGTATTACGTAATAAATTTATATGTTGTTTCTGAGATCTAGTGTGGCAGATCACAGTATGAAAAAGATTTGTTACGAGATATATATATATATATATATATATATATATGGGGGTATGTTATCTAGGAATGTTTATAGAATATAAATTTATGGATGTTTATTATTAATTTATTTATTTTGATTTAGAGTTTTTTTATAGTAGGTTTTTTATTTTTTATTTTTAATTTTAGGGAGGAGAGATGCTCGTATTGATAACAAAAACATATAACATCGGTTAGATGATAATCTAACAGTGGTAAAAAAATATCTTTATAATTGATTTCTAAAGATTGATGAAATATAATAAAAATTAGATAAATTATTGTTTTATTGAGAAAAAAACAAAATAAGGGTGGATTAGAACTAGCGATTTTTTGAGACAAATAATAGGGTGTCATCTTTCATGAATAGTGAGAACGGAGGTTAAGATCATTCATGAATAAGGTGTCATTTATTCAGACTCGTATTAGTTGCGTGCTTACAACTAGAAATTCATCGTTCGATTTGTATATAATCATTTGGTGAATGCGGGGATTGACCAATAAGTTTTATTTTATAGTTAGGGATTTTTTTTGGGTATTATTGTGTTTGATATTAATATGTCAATATCATTTTTTATTAAATTTAGAAGAAAAAAAACTTAATTTATAAAAGATAGATGAGTTACAAAGATGAATTACTATTTTGGTTAAATCACTAGTTTAGTTATTCATTCAAACTTGTGAGACAATAATAACACTTTACCGAGATTTATTCATAGATTATAACCTATAAAAGTCAAAACATAAAATATAACTCCAACTCCATGGCAAACCCATGCATCCTCTCATGCAAAACTTATATGAGAAATTTAACAAGTATTTTATTATATTCACTCTCAATGACCCAATTAATTAATTGGGAGAAGGCGCTAGAGCTGAATAAAGTTGATTGAAAGGAAATGAACCGCACAATGTCGGGTAAACAGGAAGAAGAATGTCACTGATTGGAAATCCATTGGCCTTCAAACAATTTTGGATAACTTTTTCCATAGCATTGCAACATTTTGGCCCTAATTTGAGTGGATGAATGAATATGGTTTTGTAGATTTCTTCAGCGCATTGAGGGATCAATGAAATTGATTGAAGACATTGTTCTGGATTGAACAATGAAGGATTGATCAATGATTGTGATTCTCCCTTAGAGAATAACATTGATAAGATTATCATTGTAATGAAGATCATGGATGGGGAGAATTTTTCTCTCATTGTTGCCATTGATCTCTCTATTTTATTGTTTTTGTTTGGACTTTTTTTTTGGGGGCAAAAGTTAGTGTTTCTTTGTGTTTGATTTAGATTATGAAAATGAAGCGTGAGTGTTGGGATTTATAGGAAATTGTATAAGAGTTTAGCTTATGTAAATTAACTAAGCAATTAATTCATATAGTGAAACTTCTAGTTTGTTTTACTACTAATAAGAAGAGTTGCAAAGTAATAACCTTAACTTTAAAGAGATTTGATAGGTGGTATCTGTTTTTTATGAGTTATGGCAGCATTAAGGAATAATTTATTAAATTTGGAATATTTTAAACTAATAAAAGCATGGTAAAACAATTATTGAATTTTTTATTAAATATTAAAATTTTGTAAAAAAAATATTGATGGGCCAAGTTTTGGTGTTTGATGAAAAAAATTGGTTGTTAATGTTTTCCAAACATTTGCATTTTGGGCATTAGAAAAATAATATAAAGCTTAATTAATTTTAACCATGGTTATTCATTTATTATGGGTGGTTGAAATTTTAGAATAAATTAATTAATATAATTTTTTCAGCCATGTGGGTTTTTTAAGAGTCATCAATTTGGTACTAAAAACATTGGATAAATCAAACATGTGTTTTTTACGTGTCTAACCTACTCATTGAAAAACTCAACTTTTTATTTGGATTAATTTGATTAGCATATATTTGTTGGTTTTAAGAGTTTATAAATAACCAATGAAGGGTTTATGTATTTATTTAAAAAACTAATAATCTAACTAATTAATTATTAAAATCAAGAGGAATAATTGTATTCAAGTATTCAATCAATAAATAAATCTTGTCGCTTTGTTATTACCCATGAGTATTTGCTTATTATAAATGAAAATTACTAATTTAATCATTTGTTTTTTTTAATGTGGGTAATCAATTAGTAATGTGGATATATATATCTATTGAAAAAAATTGCATAAACAACATTCATTCTAAAAACTAATACAGTACAAGGAACCTGTATAAAAAAGTACAAAGAATGTGAACGATAGTAAAACAATAAGGTAGCGTTTGGTTGGATGTAATTCTAAATGCAGTAGATTTCTAATTACATTGTAACTGTAAATCCATGGATTTGAAAATACAGTGCAGTTAAATCTTATGTTTGGTTAGATGTAACTGGAACTACTGTATTGTAAGATTTTATGTTTGTTTGAAAGGATTTGTAAATCTAAAATTAAACAACATATGTTTGGTTTGATATATTTTAAAAGTGTGATTACTCATAATAAAGTTAAACCCATATTATTTCATTTATCATTTAGTTATATTATTCTAATTAGTAAATATTTACTATGTATTAACTTTATTATTATTATGACAAACTTATTATTATATTTATTAACTTATTGTAATAAATATTTTAGAAATATAGTTATTTATTTACTTTTATTATTATTATTATTATTATATTCATTAATTTAATAAAATTTTATTAGAAATATAGTGAGTTATTAATTTTATTAATTTTTTATTACTATCTTATTTTAATAACTTATTTTAATAGTGAAATTGGACCATTAATTTTATTATTATTTAGTAATAAGACTTTTTTTTATTTTTTTTAATAAATCTCCAAATCCCAGGATTTTTCAAAATATCAGGATTTGGTTTTACGGCCAATTTGGCCGTAAAACCAAATCCCTCAGTCAAAGGTATTTGGTTGGTCAAAGGAAAACTAAATCCCTCAAAACAAACAACGGATTTTAAAAAGTGATGTATTTGGAGTTACATGTAACTCCAAATACATCAAAACAAACACTACCTAAGTGAAAGACAAAAAATACAAAAGAGTTTGGGTCAAAGACAAAACATCAAGGGAAAGTAAAAAGAAAGACAAAGATACACTTGGGAGGGTTTTCCTCACATCACTAGCACCAATGTGAGCTTTATTCTCTCTTGGGCCTCTCCCATTATTTGATAGTCTTAATGCTACCTTGTAACTTGGCTCTCTTTTTGTCAAGAAGAACGAAACCCCTAATGGGCCCGCTAAACTAAGACATGGGCGTGCGCATGCCTCGACTGTGGCCTGTGGGGCCGTACACACATGGGCGCTGGTACCACCCACAGTTCGTGCTCACAATTCTCAGACATGCACCCTAACCCCGAGGATTCGAACTCTCGCCACTTGCGAAGCGTCCTCACGGGGGACCCAAATGCCAATTCACCCAAAGACCGTTGACATAACTTGGCTCTCTTTGGTTAAACCATAAGAAAAGCATGTGGCCAATTTCAAGAGAAAATCATTAAGTGGCAGAAGCTCATAATTGAATATGTGCATATTTCATTTAACACAAAGGGTCCGTTTGGATACAAGAATTGATCCCCAAGGATTGGGGATCAATCCTTGTGGCATGTGCACCTAGGGGCATGGGAAGGGATTGAGGGGGGGTTGTATGCCCCTTCAAACCCTTCATGCTCATCCCCCTCATTTTGGAGGGATTGAGCATGCCTTGGTGAGTTATTTACATATTTACCATTACTTTTAAGCCATGTTAATTTTTTTTAATTTTTAAATAATATTTTGAATGAAGAAAATTAAAAAATCTTATTATGGTTTGTATTTATTTTTGAAACATTACATTTATTAAAATTTTGATGATTTAAAAATAATTAAATTTGGACATTTGTTTACTTTAATTAAACATAATTAAATTATATTTGTCAATTAATATGTAATAATTTGAAAATTTTATTTAAAATAAATAAATACATAAGTAACTCCTTTAAACATTATTTATAGAAACTAGAGTCATTTAATAATTATTTCTTTTACAAATAAGATACATTATTTAATTAAAATAATTAAGGGTATAAAAGTAATTTTACCAAAAACTTTTCCCACACCTTTTCATATTCCTATCCCCATTCCCTACAACCAAACATTACTTTTATTCCCATCCCCAATTCCCTTTCCCTATTCCTATCCCCATCCCCTTATTCCCATTCCCCTTATTCCCATTCCCTCTAACCAAACGGACCCAAATATTCTTTTTAATGACATGAGGTAGGATGTCCAATGACTCCTCAAGACGAGAGGCCAATGAATTCTTCCAAGATCCCAAACCTCTTTCAAGAAAAGTGGAAGAAGCGTATGCCAGAATAATTAACTAAAATAACTCCAAATTTGCTTAGCATAAGGGCAGAGCAAGAGCAAATGCTTTACCGATTCCAACGCCGAGTGGCAAACACGCATGTCATTAATGGTGGGCCCAAGCACTTTGTTCTAGTTAAATTTTCTAGTCTAATGTCATTAACGGTGGACAATAGTCTCTCAGGATTTGTGTCACTTAACAACATACTCCCCTATCAATTAGAAATCCACAGAAAGATTTGACAAAGAAGCTACCTTTGGTCGTGAGGCCATAAACTTTCAAGTTAATAATATTAATGTCTTGGCTAGAATCCCTTATGAAGATATCAAAGATCACATTGTCATCAGTCAATGGAATAATGCGAGGTGAATGCACAAAATCCTTGATTGATTCTTAGGGGAGGTTGGTATTCATAAAGAGTTTATGATAGATATTAATTGATGCATACTTACCAACAATTTATCAAACTAGAAAAAAATTCAAATGATAGGTGTGTTGTAAGTTCAAACAAAGTTAAGTGCAAAATATTCAAAAACCAAGAACCCTCAATCCTAGCTTCTCATCCGTCATGATTGTCTTTCCATGTGAACTTATATACGCAAAAGTTCGTATTTTAATTCGGATTTATTCATTCCTCAAATGGAAGAAGGTTATATATATCAATACTTGGATTTCAATATTTTGGTATTAGAAGACACAAGCATAATGCAATTATCAAGGTAAAAACTTTAAACTTAAATTTTTTTACTGTCCATTTTCAATTGTAATGCAACAATGAAGGATTGATCAATGGTTGTGATTCTCTATTAGAGAATAACATTGATAAGATTATCATGGTAATGAAGATGATGGACGGGGAAAAGTTTTTTCTCATTGTTGCCATTGAAATCTTCGACTTTTTTATTTGGATTTTTTTCTTTTTTTCTATAGCTATTGTTTCTTTGTGTTTGATTTGGATTATGAAAATGCAGAATGGGTGTTGACATTTATAGGAAATAGTATAAGAGTTTTGCTTCTGTAAATTAACTAAGTAATTAATTTTGTGAAACTTCTTGTTACTTTTTTCTATTAAGAAGAGTTAAAAAGAAATAAGCTTAACTTTAGAGAGATTTGATGGGTGGCCTCTGTATTTTTTATGAGTAATGGCTACATTAAAGAGTGATATATTAAATTTGAAATGTTTAAAAATAATAAAATCATTGATAAAAATTAATGAATTTTTTATAAAAATAATAATATTTTGGGGAAAAAAGTATTGATGGGCCAAGTTTGGTGTTTGATAAAAAAAATTGGCTGTTAATGTTTTTCAAACATATGCATTTTGGGCATTAGAATAATAATATAAACTTTTATTAATTTTAACCATGGTTATTCATTTATTGTGAGTAGTTAAAATTTTAGAATAAATTAATTAATATACTTTTTTCAGGTTTTTGAATTGGTCGTTTTTTAAGAGTCATCAATTTGGTACTAAAAACACTATGAACGGTAGATCAAACATGTATTTTTTTTGTGTCTTAACTACTCTTTGGGAAACTCAAGTTTTTATTTGGATTGATTTTATTTGCATATATTTGTTGTTTTTAGAGTTGATAAATAATCAATCAAGAGTTTATTTATTTATTTATTTAAAACTAATAATTTAACTAATTAATTATAAGAATCAAGAAGAATAATGATATTCAAAGATTCTATTAATAAATAAATCTTGTCATTTTGTTACTAATCAAACGTAATCTATAAATAATATGGATACACACACATATATATATATATATATATTGAAAAAGTGTATAAATTGCATTAATTCTAAAAAAAAACTAATAGAATACAAATTGATACAAATAACTAATATAAAAAAGCGCAAAAAGTACGAAAAGTAGCCAAACAATAACTGAAATACAAGAAATACAAAAGAGTTTGGAACCAAAGACAAGATATCAAGGGGAAGTAGAAAGATAACAAAATAATATGAGTTGTATCCTCTCTCTTGGGTCTCCCCGCTATTTGTGAGAGGCACTAGGGACTTTAACTTGTGTTTTTGAGTCTTAATACTATCTTGTAACTTGGCTCTGTTTGGCTTGGAGTTGCATTAAACCATTACAGGAGCATATGGTCAATTTTCAAGAGAACGGAATAATATGGCGGAAGTTTATAATTGAATATTTGTGCATTTCATTTAACCCAAATATTCTATTTAATGACGCGAAATAAGACGCCCAATGTCTCTTTAAGACGAGAGGTCAAGGAATTCTTTCAAGATCCCAAACTTCTCTCAAGAAGAGTGGAAGAAGCGTACGCCAGAACAATTGACTAAAAAAACTCCAAATTTGCTTTGAGCAAATCTTTACCGATTCAAGAGCCAAGTGGCAAACACCCATGCCATTGATGGTGGACTATTGCATTTTTTTTCTAGCTAAATTTTCCAGTCTAATGTCCCACATTAGCCTATAAATAGATTGATTTTATGTGGATAATGCTCTCTCAGGATGATTTGTGTTGCTTGACACCATACTCCCCTATCAATTAGAAATCCATAGAAAGATTTGACAAAGAAGTTAGTTACCCATGGTCGTGAGGTCCTAAACTTTCAAGTCAATAATATTAATGTCTTGGCTAGAGCCCTTTATGAAAATATCAAAGATCACATTGTCATCCGTCAATGGAATACCGCGAGGTGAATGCACAAAATCTTTGATTGATCCTTAGGGGAAGTTGGTATTCATAAAGAGTTCAAGATAAATTTTAATTGATGTATAACCACTGTCTCATTGATCAAACTAGAAAGAAGTTCAAACAATAGGTGTGATGTAAGTCATGAAAGCGGGAAAACAACATAATATATTATTCAAGAAAAACGAGCTTTCATTGGCTTGCATCACGAAGAGGTTCCAGTAGGTCTTTCCCCGGTGATATATAATTAAATTTGATTACATTTGCCCCACATCAAATAGAATTTGAGGAGATTTTCCACTACTATTTATTTGTTAAAATTCTTCAGATCTACAATCCTCCATCTCCTTGTTCATGTGCAACACCCAATGCAAGAGGGACGGATGGGCCAGGCGACCGCCCCCCTAACTTTTGGATTAGCTCCTAGATTTTGAGATATTTAGGTTTTAAAAATTTTAATTTATATGTAAATCTAAAGTTTATAAAGATTTAAATGCAAAATATTTACAATAAAAAACCCTCACTTGGACTTGTTGGTCAGATATTCACGTTCCAAAAATTTTAATTTATATGTAAGTCTAAAAAGCTCAAACAGAGTTAAGTGCAAAATAATCAAAAACCAAAATCAATCCATCATAGCTTCTCACCAGTTATGACCCATCTTTCCCTGTGAAATTTATATAAGTAAAAGTTTGTATTTTAATTTGGATTTATTCATTACTCAAATGGAAGAAGATTATATATATATATATATATATATATATACTTGGATTTCAATATTTTGTTATTAGAATATGGAAACATAATACAATAATAATAATAATAATAATAATAATAATAATAATAATCCAATAAATATATTTTTTGAAATTGATTTAAAGGCCAAGAATCAGATAAAGTAATTTTCAAATTATAAAGGAATTTGAAGAAGAATATTTGAATTAACTAGCACATGAGTATGTATATGTTTATGAAACAAAAGAGATATCTGCATGGAGAGAGATTTGTGAAGGTTATCTGCTATTATTGGATCTAATCATTAGGATTGTTAACTAATAATGAGTGAGTATTGAAAGAAATGATTTTTTTTTTCTTGATTCTCCTTTGTTGAATTCTTATATACACACAATTCATGAATATTATATATATATAAATACGCCAAAAATACTCTTTATTATAATAAAAAAACTTAATGATATAAAACAAATAAGTTATATATAAGTACTTCATCAGTTCTTTCAAATTTGTGGCACAATAACCACACTTTACGAAGATTTATTCATTGATTATAACATATAAAAGTCAAACATAAGGCGTAACATTAGCCCCATAATAAAACAATGCATATATCTAGATGCAAACTTATGAATAACTTAACCAGCATTTTTATTACATTCTCTCTCAATGACCCAATTGATTAATTGGGAGATGGTGCCAAAGTTGAATGAAACTGACTGAAAAGAAGTGTAGCGTCGGAGTTACTGCACAATGTCTTGTAAATAGGAAAGAAAATATCACGGACCGAGAATCCATTAATATTCAAACAATTTTTACCAATTTTTTCCGCAGCATTGCAACATTTTGGTCCTAATTTGAGTGGAGGAGTGAATACAGTTTTGTAAATTTCTTCAGCACACTGAGGGATAATTGAAATTGATTGCAGACATCGCTCCGGATTCACCAAGAAAGAATTTATCAACGGCTGTGATTCTCCGTGAGAGAATAACATTGATAATATTATCATGGAAATAAAGATTATGGATGGGGAAAATTTTTCACTCAGTGTTGCCATTGATCGCGCTGTTTTTTGAGGGTTTTTTCAATCAGTTTTGCTATGTGTTTGTATTATGGAAATGAAGTTTGTGTACTGGGATTTATAAGAAATTGTATAAGGGTTTTGCTTTTGTAATCATTTAGTTAATTAACTGATTCATTCATAACGTGTAACTCCTTGTTGCTTGTTACTACCAAGAAGAGTTACAAAATAATAACCTAAACTTTAGAGGGAATTGATGGTTGGCATTTGTTTTTTATGAGTAATGTTAGTAGCATTAAGGGAATGATTTATTAAATTTGAACTATTAAAAACATAATAAAATTATGGTTAAAAGTTTTTGAATTTTTTTATTAAATAATTAAATTTTGCAAAAAAATATTGATGGGCTGATGTTTGGCGCCGTTTGATGAAAAATTGGGTTGTTAATCTTTTTCAAACATTTGCATTTTGGGTATTTGAAAAATAATGTAAACCTGGATTAATTTTAACAGAGATTATTCGTTTATTGTAGGTAATTTAAATTTTAAAACAATTTTTTCAAGTCTTTGAATTATTGGTTTTTAAAAGTCGCCATACTAAAAATATTTTGAAAGTATCAAACCGGTGTTTTTTACGTATGGAAACTAAACACAACTTTTTATCATTTGGACTAATTTGATTTATATATATTTGTTGGTTTTAAGAGTTTATGAATAATCAATTAAGAGTTTAGTAATTTATTTATTTAAAAAAAAAATAGTTATCTTAATAATAAATTATAGTAATCAAGAAGAAAAATGGCATTCAAAATATTCTAACAATAAAGAAATCTTGTCTCTTTGTTATTGGTTAGGAGTACTTGTTTATTTTAAATAAGAACCACTAATTTAATCAATTGTTTTTTCATTGTGGAGTATCTATTTATAATATATTTAGTATCGTATATACATATTCCAAAAACTAATAGAGTACAGAGACATACAAGGGACTCACACAAAAAGTACAAACAGTGTGAAAGAGAACAGAACAATAAGTGAAAAAAAACACAAAGACTTCAACAAACAGAAGAATTAGAGCCAAAGATAAAAAAAAAAACATCAAAGGGAAGTAGAAAGGAAAATAAAGATGCCTCTCAAGTAGGAGGTCATGTTTCTTTAAGTTGAGGGTTCAAGGAATTCTTCTGCATATCCCCAAACCTCTCTCAATGAGCTTGGAAGAAGAGTGAACGGTAATAATTGATGAAAATAACTCCAAATTTGCTCACCATAAGAACATTGTAAGAGCAAATGCTCTACAATTCCAGCACCTTGCAGCAAACATGCATGTTGTTATCGATAAACTATTGCACTTTCTTCCAACCAAATGTTCTAGTGTAGGAATATTATTGTCAGGCACTAATCAATAAAATAGATTGACTTTAAGTGAACAATGATATTTTAGGATAATTTGTGTCGCTTGATAATATACTTCCCTATCATTTAGAAATCCGTAGAAAGATTTGATAAAAACAGTACGAACCCTTGGTCATGAGATAGTATTTTTTTTTTTAATCACTAATATTCGTGTATTCGCCAGAAGCCATAACGAAAATATTAGAGATCACATCATCATCATCAAGTAAAGTAATGAGCGGTGAATTGACAAGATTCTTGATCGATCCTTACGGAAGGTTAGTACTCATTAAGAGTTTAGAATAAATATTAATTGGTGCATGACCACTGATCCATTTATCAAACTAGAAAGTGTTGAGCAGTTTCGAATAGAAGATGTGATGCAAGTCTTGAAAGAGGGAAGACAGCATAATATGTTGCTCTTAAAAAGGATCTTTTGCTGATGTGAAGATTCAAAGAACCAAATCTTCAAAACTATCAGGCAAATTTGAAGAGGAAAATTTTAAAATAACTATTACATAAAATATTTCTATGTTTCCAAAATCTAAGCGATATCTAGATTGAGAGAAAGATTTGTGGCTTTTAAATGCAATATTGCAATTATAATATATAGATTTGTTAATATATAACATTTCATGAATATATAAATACGTCAAGCACACTCTTTGTTAAAATAAAAAACCTTAATTTATATAAAACAAACAAGTTGTAAATAAGTAGTTAAGCAGTTCATTCAAACTTGTGACACAATAATAACACTTTACCAAGATTTATTCATGGATAAAAACCAATAAAAGTCAAATATAAAGCATAACTTCTACTCCATAACAAACCCATGCATCCTCAGGTGAAAACTTTTGAGTACTTTAACAAGTATTTTATTGTATCTCCTCTCAATGATCCAATTAATTAATTGGGAGACGGCGCCAATGCTGAATAAAGTTCACTGAAAAGCAATGAAGCCTCAGAGCTACCGCACAATGTCTTGTAAACAGGAAGAAAAATGTCACTGATTGGGAATCCATTGACATTCAAACAATTTTGACCAACTTTTTTCACAGCATTGCAACATTTTGACCCTAATTTGAGTGGAGGAGTGAATGTAGTTTTAGAGATTTCTTCAGCGCATTGAGGGATCAATGAAATTGATTGCAAACATTGCTCTGGATTCAGCAATGAAGGATTGATCAACGATTGTGATTCTCCCTTAGAGAATAACATTGATAAGACTATCATGGTAATGAAAATCTTCGAATGAGAGAATTTTTCTCTCATTGTTGCCATTGATCTCTCTGTCTTTTTATTTTTTTCTTTTTTTGGATTTTTTTTTGGGGGCTAAAGTCAATGTTTGTTTGTGTTTGATTTGGTTTATGGAAATGAAGTTTGAGTGTTGGGATTTATAGGAAATTATATAAGAGTTTTGCTTTTGTAATTAACTTAGTCATTAATTTATATTGTGAAACCTCTCGTTGGTTTTTACTACTAAGAGGAGTTACATTGTAATAAGCTAAACTTTAAAGAGATTTGATGAGTGGTATCTGTTTTTTATGAGTTATGGCAGTATTAAAAAATGATTTATTAAATTTAAAATATTAAAAAAATAAAATTATGGTATCAAAGGTATTGAATTTCTTATTACATAATTAAATTTTGTGAAAGAAATATTGATGGGCTAATTTTTGGCGATTGATAAAAAAATTGGTAGTTAATCTTTTTCAAACATTTGCATTCTAGGTATTAAAAAAATAACATAACTTGTAATCAATTTTAATAGAGGTCGTACATTTATTTTAAATAATTTTAAATATAGAATAAATCAGTATAATTTGTTTTGAGAGTTTTGTTTTCTATACACAACAACCATTCTAATTCTAAAGAGTAATTCTACATGTAAACTACTACATCAATTCACCATCTTTACATTGGAAATGTGGCAAATCTTTTTTTGGCAATCGAGACGTCAAGGGATTAATTTTCTTTCCTATAATACTAGATAAAGTGATTTGTCTACTTTATTAAATAAAAATAAAAAATCGACTCAAGTTTTTATTGTTTGGCCCGATTCATATTAGTCAATGTACATTTTTATATTTAGTAAAATAATATGAATGATATTTTTATCCATAAACATCCATACAAGCACTAAATTCTTAACTATAAAGTAAAAAAAGATCAGATATTTTATTTTCTACATAAGAAACAATGGTTTTACGCCTCTATCATTTAACTATTGTTTCTGACGAAATACAATAAGATGTGTTTAAGAATGTGTACCGACATGGAGCACAACAGTAAGTTTAACAAACACATATACCCTCACTTTGAGTGAGTTTTAGAGTTAAATCTTAGGTCATCCCAAAATGAACACCTTATGTAATGTTACATTTTGATTAAAAACTCATGAGAGAAGGAAAAAGAAAGAGAAGGTTACATAGGGTCAAAGTGAACCCTTCTCTTATTTGAATAAATGTTTTTAAATTTAATTAAGGGAAATAAAATGGCTAAATTCTGATCTTTCAAAACCATTCAAAACCTCACTTTTTTTTTGTGCTCCCTGATTTGTGGTGCAGACAACCTCAAAAACAAATTTATAATTTTGGAAACATCCTTAATACCCTTTATTTTTTTAATTAATTATATAATATTATTTTATAAAGTTTTTCCAATTTTTTACAATCTTATTTGATTGTAATTAAGCCCTTGTATAACCCCAATCATCTTGTTTAAAGAAAGAGATTCTTCCACTCTTGATTCGAATTTTTGTTATTAATTCTACATATTTTCCATCAATTTGAATAAAATTTGATTATTCCAAACAATTATCCAATCATTTTATTTCTAATTTTTCCCCCTTATTAATCTTTTACTTTCTCTTCTATTTTTTTTTTTGAAAAAACACTCCAGTTTGTACATTTATTAGCTCGTGTTTATTTATTTATTTATATATTGGTTGTTTTTATTTTTTTTAATAGGTTAGGTCCCCAAAGGGTTGGTGGGACCGGTTTGACGTGGCAAGGGAGCAACAATGAGAGTTCTGGCACGTGGCACAATCTGAAAGGCTGCGCTGCCTGCCACCTCACCTCGGTAAACGAGATTAGGAGCACAGTTGACTGTTTCGATGACGACGTCATAGTGGGGTCCATCTCAGCCTCCACCTGTCAGTAAGTGGGGCCTTCCTCACGGCCTAAGGTCAATGGATAATTTTGTCCTTTAGTTAAGCAATGAAATGGGCTTGGGCTATTGGGCCCGGTCGGAAACGGCCTGACCGACAGTAATAGGTCACAGGCACTTTACCCAAAATTTCCCATCTCTTAATTCTTTTACTAGATCGCATCGTTAGATTAATTATAAACTTGATTAACCTTTGTTAACAACATTATTCAAAGCTCTCACTAGTTTTACTAATCCCATATCATTTAATCAAACAAATCTCAATTAAATCATGGTTTATTCTTGGCTTTAAATGTTTTTTCCTCTCTTAGAACCATCTTGATGAGGAATAAAAGAAATATAATAATTATATACATAATCTATTTAAAAAACAATTTTATTTTTTCAAACCATTGAAATCAAAAATAAATAAATATACCAACCATTATGTGATTTTCATTATATATATATATATATATATATATATATATATATATATATATATATACATATAAAGTAAAATCACCAACTCTACCAACCTCAATGAAGGCAAGAGACAATATAAGTGAAAAAAAGGAGAAAACTCTAGTCCCAAAACTAACCCTATTGTTATTACAAGACAAAATCACAGTTGGAAAGCAAATGAAGACCATACTCTTCTTGTTTAACTTGTCTGCCTTTTCTCTCTCATATCAAACCAACCATTCATTTAATTATCATGCCGGTACTCTACAACTCTTCTTAAGTCTAATCTATGTCCCAAGTAACAACTAACAACACACACATACACACTTGCTCTTCTTCAGTTCTTCTTCTTCTTCAATTCTCATCATCTTTGAATGCTTATTAACTGCCTTTCCCCATGCCATGCATGCATGGTAAAAAGATAAAAATGTCTTCAAGAAAAAAAGGCTCTCCACTTTGGTTTTAACCACGTCTTTGTTGACTGCTTTTTTACTGTAGAGCAAAAGGCTTTTCAAGTTGAAAGGAGCTATAAATTCAAGATTTTGATTTCCTTGAAGTTATCAAATGTGCAAGATCCAATAAGATAGCCTTTGACTGTCTCCCTTCCTTTCCTTTGTGTATCTCATTGCCATCATGTTAGATTAGATTGGAAGGTACTCTCTCTCTCTCTCTCTCTCTCTCCATCACACACACTTTCTCAATTATTAATTATCATTATTATTTATTCAATATATAAACATTTATAAAATTGAGAATAATTACTCAGTTGAATTTTCAAACATATATATTAACAATTTGCAATAAATTAATTTCCCTCTAGTTACTAATATGAGAAAGAGATTGTAATTAAGAAAAAAGTGCATATATATGTAGTTTGAAAAAGATTGATGTTTTTTATGAGTAGCTTTGAATCTTATCTGCTTAGAGAGAAGTTGTCTCCTTTGGCCACCTCAAGACAAATATAAAAGATTAGAATTCCAAGAAATGGTCCCTATTTCTTTCTTTTGTTCCCCCACCCTTTATCTTAGCAACAAGGAGGGAGGCAAATAGGTTTGATTCTCCAAAACAGAAAGGCAATGGGAATGAAGTGTGTTGAGCTGCCATTGATAGAGACACAAGAACCTTGAACTCATCATGAATAATAATAATAATAATTTTCTTTTTTTCAATACATATCTATTAATCAACATAAAATGTGTGCATGAGATGTGATGGAAAAGATTTTGTTTTATTATATATATATATATATGTGTGTGTGTGTGTGTGTGTGTATGTATGCTTTTCTTATCATGTTTGAATATGTGATAGGATTACTGTAACTCTTTCTCTAAATTCTTTCTATATATATATATATTTTTAAGTTAATTAGGGAACAGTAGATAATGGGAATTGCACTCATTGCATTTGATAGTTGGGACTGTGAAAGAGGAGGAAATGTACATTGGGTTGCAGTGCATGAGTTTAAAGTGGGTGCAAGAATGATAGCATGGCAGCTCACAAGTCCAATAAGAATTATGAGACCAAATGCACAGAATAGCTCTGGTTCTTGCCCAAGTATGTAGATAGGCCAGGGACTATAGTAACTTTATTCAAGAAGAAGATTATAATACAAGAAAACCAAGCAAAAAAAAAATTAAAATATCTTATTCATTGCATTTCCAATGGAGGTAAAAAAAAAAAGACAAAAAAGGAAAGTGGAGATATACAATACAAACAAAGAAAAGGTGCTCTGAAGGAGTGTGATGTGAGATAAAATCATGGCATGTCACAGCCTTCCATTTCATCATCTTGTTAGGCTTCATATATATATATATATATATATATATATAGTACTGCTAGTTAGTGATGTTAATTGAAATGTTTAAATACATAAAGTTTATTAGTGCTACTAATAAGTTAATTGTGATTAATAATGCATGCGTTAGAAGCATACATATGAACTAGCTAGGTCTTGTGCATATGTGATCAAAGTTTGAATAGATTGCATGAGTTTTCACAACTTTGTTGTAATTAGAAATAAAAATCTATCTTTCTCAGTGAAGATCTATGTTTTATGACACTCATGTATGATTTTGTAAGAATTTATCTCACTTTCTAATTAATTAATTTATTTTCTTATAGTTTACTATTTTATTTTAGTTGTTTTTATTTTTTTTTTGCCATCATGACTAAATTAACTCTGGCCCATACTATACCCAACACTTTATTTCATGTAAAAGTTTAAATTTTTTGGTTCAATTAAAATACAATAAAATGGTAAAATAACCTAAATGTGGAATGTGGGGGTGTGCTTTGAGAATCCAAAACCCTAGCATGATTTCTCAACCTTCTCATGGTCCCATGCAAACTCATGCATCTACACATACCATGCCCCATATGCTCCTTGATTTAGGACCAATTTATCTTTGGTTTGATGAATCAAGGACCATCTCACATCTACTGTAGCGTTTAATTTATTTCTGTGTTCATTTATACTACTGGTTTTGGTAATTAACTAATTCAAGCCAATCTAGATATAATTAGCTAAGTTATCATACCATGCTTACAACTTTTTATCTTTCACTTGTGTTATTAATTTATAGAAGAATCCTATATATATATATACACAAGTTTATAAAGTATTTGGGTCAACATTAAACAATGACTGATTAATTCTTATTTTACTACTTGGGATGTCATAAGCCTTACAAAACATTAAAAAGAATAATGTTCATTTAGAAAATCATATGAAAAACCAAAAAACTAATTCATAAAAAATGTACACCCACGCACATTATAAAAGGCTTTCTTCTATTAACTTTGGAACTACATAATTTGTAATTGTTTGATATTTATTTTAAATAAATAAAAATAATTTATAGAAGTATATAAGTAAATATGATTTTTACAAGCACATGTATATATATATATATATATATATATATATATATATATATATATATATATATATATATATATATATTGTATGGAGAAAAAAACTGATATTAATGTGCATATGCATAGATATATATATGTACGTGTATGTAAATTGAAAGCCTAAAGGTAAAATAAAAATAAAAGATTTAAAGAAAAATTCAAACTATGAAGAGAAGGAGATGCTACATTGGAGAGTGTGGAGAAAGGGCTAAAGTAATGGATAAGAGCAGTTTGGGGAGATGAAACCTTGGCTTTGATGGAAACTAGGCAGCAACTGGATTTAAATGAGATGAAAAGTTTGAGCAAATATATGGAGTAGTGCTTTAGCTAACAAATCGGAGCTAGGGTTTTACTTGGTATATGTGTGATCCTTCAAAACCCTATTTATTTTGGTTCTCTCAAGTGTCCCAAATTTATTAATTCCCTTTACCTTATATATATATAAGGATCAATTCTCTATGGACGTCCATAGATAAAAACTCTATGGATGTCCATCATTAGCCGTTGGATTTAGATCCAACGGTTAACATTGATGAACAGTAGTTACTACACTAAATGTACCGTAGTTACTATTTGAAACGATGATGTATAGTAATCAATGTCGGCCGTTGAATCAAGATCCAACGGCTAATGATGGACATCCACAGATTTTTTATCTATGGACGTCCATAGAGGATGTAAATTATATATATATAAATATATATTGCAAACAATATTGTAAAAAAAAAGCTAAAATAAATAGTATTGATTTGTAGAAACGTCTAAAATATATATATATTTTTTTAAATTGCAGCAAGTAAATGCATAAAATTTCAGATAAATTTTTTTTTCATAGAGACCAATGATATAAATAGAAGTTATTAATTAACATGAATCAAATATATCACCGGTACATCTTATATCTATGGAGATTTCAATTAGTAATTATAGATTATTTCATGGCTTATGTCTAGATATTAAGATTTAAACAATTTGATTTGTTTTAATTTAGTAACATAGAAAGATGTTGTTAATGTGAATATTTAGTAGGATATGGTTCAACTAATTACATGAACTTTTGCATGGATGCATACTGTTTATTATGTTGCAAAAAGAGCATTCAAAAGAGCAACTAAAAGTTGGGACAAGCATTATAGATTCAAAAAGAATAGTTCAATAATGTTATTAATGAGAAAGAGTTAATTTACAAAAGAAGCAAGGATTAATAATCCAAAATAATTAAAGAAGAATATCAGATGAATATTTACAAGTCTTTGGCAGTGCTTTGAGAATCAAAAAAAAAAAAAAAAAAAAAAAAAAAGAGGAGAAGATAATGAAGAATAAAGTTGATATAGATGTAGGGGAAAAAAAGTTAAAAAAAAATTCAAGTGTTTTCAATCACAAGTTCATTACCTTTTCTGCTTATAAGAATCTTTTTAAGCGGTTGACTAGTTAAACTCATATTAAGGTTTTGTGTATATTTTAACTCCCAAAACCAATATATATATATATTTTTGGCATTCATTCAAAGATTAATAATCAAAGAATAAACAAAACTTGTAATGAAAAAAAGGAATTAAAACAAAAGGAAGGAACAAATTATTGAGGAGTCTTTTTTATCATAGAACAAGTTATATAATGACATATTTTGTGGGTTCCACATCCCCACTTGACTTCACAAAAGGCAACAACCTAAGCATGGTTTTCCACAGGGGCATAAATGTAAAAAAAAAAGTAAAAAAAAATAATAATAATAATAATAAAACCTTTAAATTTTCCAAACTTAAGTCAAATAACTTGATTATGATATCTTGTTCACAAGACTGAAACACAAATATGTGTGCTTTGATTAAGAACAAAGAAAAAGACACAAGTGGTCTTATCATGTCCATGCACCATCCTTCCAAGGGAAAAAACATGTAAATGAGAGCTTGCACAGAGGGTATTCTAGTCTTTTCAAATCACATCCTTCTTTTCAAAATTCTCTTGAGTGGGGTCCAAACTCTCTTGCTCCCCTCCCTCCCTCTCTGCTCCTCTTGTCTGACGCACCACTGCCCTTTCTCTCTCTCTCTCTCTCTCTCTCACTAACTTGTGAGCTTGGTGGTGCCTGATACTGCAAGCAAAGCAAACACCCCACACTGTATGCATATTTATATTTATGATTATTTATTTATTTATTTATCACTAGCCTCTAAAAACCTCTTTATCTTCACTCACACAGCCATTGTTTGTTGTGGTTGAAACTTGAAAGCTTAAAGACTTCATCTTCATTCTTGAAGCCAAGGAAGCAGTCATTACCAGTAAGATTATGACACAAGGGTACACTCTTCTTTGTTTGTTTACTTATGTTATTATTACTGTTATTGTTTATTGTTTACTTTTATTAAACAAGAAGGGAACTTGTTTCAATATTGTTTCTCTTTGTCATAGGTTGATGACAGTTTATGATCACCTGCATTGTCTCATGGAGTTTTGTCTCTGAAGAAGTGGGAGCAAACTCTCTCTAGACTTCACTGTGTTTGTCTTTGTGTTCTTCTTTGCTTGCTCTTGTCTTTGTGTCCCCATCTCCAAAGCAAGCAACTGTTCATCAAAACAGTTTGCTAGCAAGCTTTCTTTTCTCTTTCAAATCTTCATCCCATTTCCCTTCAATCTTCTCCTTCTTCTTCTTCTTCTTCTTCTTCTTCTATTTTTATAATATATATATATATATATAGGGGAATAGTTTTTCATTTCATGAGTTGTTGTCCTTTCTCAAGACTACTTTTTGGTCTGAATAAACAAAGGGACTAGCACAAAGATAGAGAGAGAGAGAGAGAGAGAAAGCATGGATCTTTCTGGTCATGAAGGGGATATCCCCATCCCAATCCCCATAAGCAGCAGTTATGGAGGTGGAGGAGGAGTAGTAGTTCAGAACATCCAAGACAACAACAATAACAACAACAACAGCAGCATCAACAACAACAACAACAACAACACTAACAATGGGCCTCTGCCACTGACCATTGAAGAGCATCATCATCATCATCATCATCACCAGCAAAACAAGAAAGGAGTGGTAGTGAAGTACAGAGAGTGTCTAAAGAACCATGCAGCCTCCATAGGAGGGAATGCCACTGATGGATGTGGAGAATTCATGCCAAGTGGAGAAGAAGGCACCATTGAAGCACTCAAATGCTCAGCTTGCAACTGCCATAGAAACTTCCATAGAAAAGAGATTGAAGGTGAGCTCCCTCCTTCTTCCTCCTGTGAATGCTACCACCATTACAGATCAATGAACGCTGTGAACCATCACCCCCACCACCAGCAGCACCACAAAGGTGTTCTCATCCCAAGACCTTCTCCACATCAAATGATCATGCCCTTAGGGGCTGTTGTTCAAACCTCTGAGTCTGATGACATGGAAGGTGTTCTTGCAAGACCTCCAATTGTCAAGAAGAGGTTCAGAACCAAGTTCACTCCAGAGCAGAAGGAGAAGATGCTCAGTTTTGCTGAAAAGGTTGGATGGAGACTTCAGAAACAAGAGGAGAGTGTGGTGCAGCAGTTCTGCCAGGAGATTGGTGTCAAGAGAAGAGTTCTCAAGGTTTGGATGCACAATAACAAGCACAATTTGGCCAAGAAATTAGCCCCACTTCAGCTCCAGTGATCACCATCTTCTTCTTCTTCTTCTCCTTCACTGTTTATCTTTCTTTCTTTCTTTCTTTCTTTGTTTTACTGTGCTTTTTTTTCTTCTAAATTTTTATATATTCTTGTACTTTTAGTAGTTGTAGTAGTTCTAGTAGTTAGTAGTAACCAGTGTAGCTTTGAATTGATTTTTTTTTTTCTTCTTTTTTATTTTTATTTTTGGGGTGATGTTCTTCATGCTAAGATAATTAGAAGTACTGTTTTTTAAGGGTAAATCTATCTGGATTTTTGCTGTCTTTTCACTTGCCTCTCTTTTTCTCTGCTCTTTTTTTTTTTTAGGTTCTCACATGTGGGCTCTATATTGTCAAAATAATTTTCCATAATAATTCCTTTTTACTCTTATTATTATTATTATTATTATTAAGTCTTAGATTTTTTAATCATGCTTATCAAATAGAAAACTGAGATCTCAATCCAATTCTCTTCTTCTTTTCTCCTCTTCACAACACAAAAGAAAACAAATGTGAACTATTTATTAATTATAAATGTTTTAATAAATTAATTATAATGATTTAATTAAATTGTTAAAATTTATAAGAAAAAGAAATTGGGAAATGTTATGATGGTGATTGCTGCAAAGGCAAGTCTGCAGGTCTGCATGTTAGATGCCAGATAAGGTTGGCTTGTTGGCAATTGAAATGAAGAGTGCCAACTACCTTACAACAATAGTTTGTGAATTGTAAGGATGGTAATTTATGTCAGTGAATCACCTTAATCCTCTTTTTTTTTTTTTTTTTTTTTTTTTATCTTCTCATTTTTCCACTGCTTGATTTCATCTTCCTTCTTTTATCTTACCTTTTTAATTTAAGCCTTCAATTTTTTTTCCCCTCATATCTTTGCACTAGCATTAGTGTATAATACTACAAAATCTCAAATTTGTTTATTTAATTATTCTCTCTCTCTCTATATGTAGAGAGTTGAAGTTTACAATGTACAACCAGATAATGTAATCAAGATCTTCTAGACCATACAGGGAGTACAAAAATTTCATTGTACATATTTTCCACAAACATTTAAGTACTAAAACTAGTAAATTTTAACCAAAAACAAAATCAAGGTATACATATAATCTTGAGGACAAAAATTTCATTGTACATATTTTCCACAAACATTTAAGTACTAAAACTAGTAAATTTTAACCAAAAACAAAATCAAGGTATACATATAATCAAGGTATACATATAATCTTCTTATATGTTATATTTATATATATAATAAATAGACTCAATTGAGTCCCGTTCTTTTGATGAATTGTGGGAAAGCCACGTATTAAGGACGTCTATGTTTTCACTCTACATAAGTTCAGATTTAAATTTGTCTTATCAACATATTTTAACATACTGTCATAAAAAACCTGATGTTAATAAATTAAAAAATGATTGAATGTATAAATTTTTAAATAATACCTAATAAAAAAATTAAAAGAAAAAAAAATTTTGAAAGATTGATTTGTTAGCAAAAATGAAGTGAGATATAATAAAGAGTAAAAATAATGGAGAGGAGGAGGTAATTAATTAGGAAGGAGGTTGATGTCACATGAGTTGCACTGCAGGGTGGGTTGGATTTGATTTCATAAATAAAAGAAAGAAAGAAAGAAAGAAAGAAAGAAAGAGGTCCAGAATTGAATGCACAATGTAAAAGCATTGGTTATGGATGTCAGCTCACACCCATGACCAATGCATAGCTTCTTTGTCTTTAAGACTCCCCATTTAATGCCTCTTTATTACTCACTATCCCCCACTCTTTTCCACACCCTAACTTAATACCACTCATACACACCTTCTAACAAACATAATGCCATATTTTTACGCTCATATTTTCAGACATCTTATTCTTGTGTTCACTACTCTTCCCATCTAATCTGATGACAAAACTCTACAACTTTTTTATGTTTTTTTTTTTATAACTTACTTTTTATGTTTTTGAAGCTTTGGCTGCTGCTTTTTGTTTGAAGTCAAAATATATAATTTTCTGTCTAAATAATTATAAATTTTACTTACGAGGATGTATATATGCGCGCCTGGTAGATGAGATTTCTTTTTATGGGTCAAAATGCATACTTAGGTAGATGAGTTAACTGGTTGATTAGATGGTATAATAATGATTGACTTATGTGCATAATTTTTAAAATTTAATTTATGCTATGCGCGCATGGTATACAAAAAATTTAAAATATTTTTCAATAATAATTAGATGGATGCTCCTCTGGTGAACTTATGTGTGCATAATTTCTCTATAACAACAATCACAACTCTCATTAAGTAAGAAGTCCTGTTGAGCCCCACCACCAAACAAATGCTCAGGTTGGTAGGAGTTTGCACCTCCTAATTACCATATATAGACTACATTGGATACTCTTCTTGTAAAAAAAAAAAAAAAAAAAAAAAATAATAATAATAATAATAATAATAATAACTAATGAGCTCATACATCGGGTCGGGCTTGGGTTCGGGCTACCGCTCAACTGATCTCGGGCTTGGTATTGTTAAATTAAATTTCGACGAATCTAATCCAACCCCGACCCGACTTGAGCCTCGAACTGACCCGACCCAACCGGTGAACACTGTAAACGTTGAGTTTGAGATTTTAAGGGCCGTAGCCGTAGGCCAGGCCCGGTGATAACTCAGAAACATTTGATTAATGCTTAGTCATTAGGCTTGCTATTAGTGTTATTATTACATTCCATGGACATGGACACTGAGAAGACAAACCAATGCTGGTTCCATGTGCGCAGGCGTGATGTTTTTTCTAGATATTGGGTTTTCACATTGCTTCTATATTAATTATAAACCATGAACAATATTGTATATATGATTATTTTAGGGTTTATGGTTTTAAATATTTAGGGTTTGGGTTGTAGGTGAAGAAAAGGTACTGAATGATGTTTCTGGGATCCCTAATTCTTTATCACAAATTGCCATAGATTCTTCTAAAAGTGATTGGAGACCAGCACTGAGGTTAACAGAGAGAAATTCATGCTGACAAACAACCACCAGAGTAAATAGGAGGGACATAATGTTTGGACGTTACATAGAAAATTAAATATTCACAATGAATATGAACCAGTGAATCATGAATACTTAGGAGACAATGAATTCAATGTACAAAGGTTTCCAATGAAAATAAAAAAATAAATAAATAAATAAGCAAAAATGAACTCAATTCAAGAATGATAACTTGTTTGAATTGTGGAAAAATCAACGGAAAATGAACACACTAGCTATAACACG
Organism: Dioscorea dumetorum; assembly: GCA_902712375.1. NCBI lineage: Eukaryota > Viridiplantae > Streptophyta > Magnoliopsida > Dioscoreales > Dioscoreaceae > Dioscorea > Dioscorea dumetorum. Next base: position 5,150 of record CACTHL010000837.1, on the reverse strand, counting down.
CGTGCATTTAGTCCCCTGTTACTTATCAGGTGAAATGATCATGATTAAAGCTCTTTTAATCATCGTTAAAATAAAGCATTAGCAAACTCAAGTATCTGACAGCTAAAATCAGTAACAAATTAGAAAAAGGTTTAGCATGATTGAAGCAATCCTGTAGAAATAATAATTCATCATCAATCAATTCATCAAAATTCAAGGAATTTGGATGCAAGTGATCATCAATCATCTCTATTAAAAGTGCCAAAAGGAATGAAGCAAACATATTTGTTTTTCTGTGTACTATATCCCATATCCGATTACGATATATGCCAAGTCAAATCCAGTAGAGGGAAATACGAATCCGGTCGTATTTCCGATATTTGCAAAAAAAAAAAAAAAAAAAAAACATTTTAAAGGAGGAACTGAATCTTGCCAATGAATTCTCAATGATCTGAACTATTAAAAAAACAACAGATTTAATGTGGCAATGAAATCTTGTAGGTATGAGAAACATACCAAGATGCAGAAATAATAGAATTTGGAGGTACCCAATCTGGTTGAAATTTGTTCTTATTAAGAAGACACCGCTTCACATTTAAGGAGAGCACATGTTCATTTTAGCAATGTTATCAATTATTGACAGAAATAATTTGAAGGTACTAATTTTGATCTATATATCTTTTTTCTGCAGCAAGATTAATTTAGATCCCATTTTCAAATGATTTAAATATAGATTGAGCATAAGGAGTGTTTTTCAAAAGCCGACATAAAGCATGCAACTTTAATTGCTTTTATCACTCAAGTAAAAGACAACATTTCGGTTTAGCCTGCCAAGAAGACTACAAGATTGTGAAGCATGTCACATTCCTTGATGATTAATTGCAATATATATAGAATGTATGGTATATACTAAGTGTATTTGTTACCAAAAACTTTTACATGCAATTAGTATACGTGATTGGACAAGTAATATAATAATAGGAAAAAGAATCACCACACCAGGAATTTCCTGATGCTACAAATTATCAAAATTTTATCTAACTCTGAACTTTATATGATTAATGAAATTAAAAATAAATTCAACTTAAAAGCGCCTAACCGGAGAAATTGAGAAAAAAAAAAATAGGTAGATAAGAAGAAGTCAATGTTCAGAGATTTCATCTACCTCCAATCAAATATGGGTTTTTAAAAACCCTTACCTTACCTTACTTCCATCTACTTCCAACCAAGCACATCCTAGAGTTTTTATTTGTTTCTTGGAGGTTGCCCACGTTACCGCTCGCCATTGTGCAAAGAGGATTACAAAGAACCTGTGGCTTTCCAACTGATTCTATTAGAATTTTTTGACATGTCTGATCTTATCAATGCAATGTCTACTTTTTTTGTTGAAACTTCATGCCCTTCTCTAGGAGGTATAACTTTCACTTTAGCCTCTTTGTAATTTTATCCTTATTCAGCAAATTTATTAACTTTCTCTTGTTTTTTTTTTTAAAAAAAAAAATTGATAAACCACAACATTACTGAAAAGAAGGTATAAAAAAATCCACCAAAAGTGGACAGAGACATAACAGGACAACAAAACAACATTTTACAAAATAGAAAGAAAAGATAACCGAAAAAAACACTGAAAAACAAGATAGAAATCACAGCCCCAAAAAACCAGAAAAAGGGCACCCTCCGAGCATAGGAAAGGGGCTCACTCACTCTTTAATTTGTTGATTTTTCTTCGTCAGTGTCTGTGAGGTGTCCGAAGAACTCCAAACTGCTCTTGACAGTGGTTACTAGACTTTCCAGTAAGGTTCTCTCTGTCTCTTTGCCTTCCAGTAGGATTTTTTTTTATTATAAATACTTTATTATGTTTAGGGTAGTCTTTTTATTTTCTTTTTCTAATTTTGTACTTGAATCACAAAATAAATAAAGACAACCCACCAGAAAATTTTCTAATTAGTCACATAAAAGTCAAATAATAAAGATAAAATAGCAAGTACAGTCATACGATTAAAAACTATTACAGCCATCGACCACATTACTATAATAACAGTAATAACTGAGTAGTAGACACAATAACTTCACTTTATGTGGTTCCAAGCAAATCCCTGGTTTATGTGAGTAATTATGACCGTTTAGGATGTAGAGTTAATTTTCAGATTATGATTAATTTATTTTCTATATAGAAACAGGGAGTTCCCTGATTCTAAAACCATGGAAGAGGAGTTCTAATGTATAGTGTTAGCTATACTAGGATTCATTATGCCCTAACTATTACTGTCACTTAGGCACCAAAAAATATTGAGCCATCTTTGCTGAGAACTTCAATGACTAATTAGGGTCATGAAGTTGTTATAAGAAGAATAAAAGTGGTAAGAAAATTAATGTTACACTTACACACCAACAACACAAAAGGAAAAGGAAGGAACAGTAAATATCTTTCACTAGATGAGGATGCAAAACTTAGCCTAAAACAAATACAAAGGTCATTGGCAACACAAAAAGAAGACCGAAAAGAGAGCGACCGAAGGAAAAGCAGTAGGCATGATGCATGATCGTTCACCATTTACTCATATTAGTCAATTAACTTCTTTTACCTTAAATAGGATATATAATCTCTAATCTATAATAATAAGGCCATATTGTCTGACATGGCGTACAATTGTGACCATCTAGATCAAAGTCCATAAAGTACTAGACTGCATAAAACTAATGCCATAACCATGAAGTTATGAGACGACTTAATTAAAGCAATTGGAAATTTGGTTTTCTTTGCCATGCATGCGAGGAGGGGGGGGAGTATAATAATTGGGTTGGATGCAAAAGGAGAGAAATGAATAAATTAAGTAGATTAATTCTTTTCAAAATTAAACCATTAGTCAAGCCATTGTAGCCGCGCCCAGAATTATTGTATTAATCCGTTTGACTATTAATTTTATTATTAAATTTATTATTAAAATTTATATGTTATATTTAATAATATTTATTTTTTTAATTAGTCAAAATATATATATATATGTGTCACATGTTATGTAAGTGAAAAAAAAAAAATGTAATATAACTAAATCTCTTATTAAATATAATCCGAATTATATGAGATTTTAAAATACTATAAGCTACATTGAATTTTTAAAAACCTATAAACTCAAATTACATATAACTACAAAACCCTCTAATAAAAAATACAGCAGAAATAATGATAATTAAAAAAAATATACCTAACGCCCAACCACCGTAGCCATCTCGGCATCCGTCTGGAGACGAGGAAGAAGTCCTGTGAAAACTACAATCTTTCCACCGGAAAGGCAAAAGGCATTGACAGTGTCATCCCTCACCACAAGCACCTCCCAATTCAATCAATCCCTCCAAATGGCGCTCGCCGAGCTTTCGCTCGCGGGAGCGCTCAGTGCAAGGAACAGTCTCAAAATGACCACAGAAAGATAGTGACAAGAAAGACGGTCTGAGGGTTGTGGTACCAGTGCTGGGGCTGCCCTTGATCGCGGTGGTAGAACCGGCCCCAATGGGAGAATGGATTGGTATTACGTTTGGAGATGAATCTCAAGAAGCGAGGAGGAAGAGGATGGGGTTTGAGGGAATTTCACGTGATATATTATTTGAAGCCGTAGGTTTGTTTGGCGCATATAGACAGACCTTTGTTTGGAATCTCAGCATTTGAAGAAAATTAGTACTTACTAATTTTAATAATAAATCATCTCCAATATGATGCAAGAACTGCTTCCTAATATAATACATGAGATCTTTGTTCTTAACATAGAAGAAATGTAATAACTAATATATCCAACGATATATTAATATAAAAAATCACTTAAAGTTTTTATATAAATTATGGACAATGTTTTTATCGAGACAATACAAACTTGCATACAGATAATGGTGATCAATTGTGCTCCAATTGTAGTCTTTTTAAAAATTAAAATTTATTGTTAAAGAAATGACTAATAATTACAAAAAAATTATCTTTTAAAATAAATAAATAAACAAAACTAAAGTTTCATAATTCAATTTAATCTAGGTAGCCCCTATATACTAATCTTGAAATCCTTGGTGTCCTTGTTAAATAATATCGTAAAATTATTATAAAAAAAATCAAATGCATGCCAAAGCGGAAAAACAAACAACAAAATTTTATAAAACATAATAATCATTATCTCTTTATGAAGTTATATAAATATAAATATGAGTCTAGAAACAAGAAAAAAAATTTGGGTAAGATACCAAACTATGACATATTTTCATTTTGCAATCCAAAGTTCAATTTGAATCAAAATTATCATCCAACTTCAATTATGTTTCATAGAATATTCACCAAAAAAATTTCAGTCTATTTTTTATGATATGGATTCCAAAACTTTTTATCCAACTAACATAAAAAGTATCAACCGATCCTCATGTATGTGCTAACAAAAAAAATTCAGTATTTACATCATTAAAAAATATATCAAAATTTTTCGAATGACCACCAGGTGAAACAAAATTAAAGTTGTGTAAATAGATTTAAAACACAAAATTCATGGAACTTAAACAAAATTTAGACGACCATCCAAAGTTATAGATTTAAAACATAACCAAGTAAATAGATTTAACTTAAGACCCCAAGTCAGATCATTCATGTAAATAGATTTAAAACACAACTATCCAGGGTATCTTGAAGATCTACTGCATTCTTTTAACTTGATGTTCACTTCCCAAGGTTTGCATGCATATAATACTGTGAACATAAACAACACCGATATTACACAAATAACAGAAAATGGCATTAAATTGGCCAGTAAATAGATTCAACCATACAGACTAATCTCCATGAAAATCTACTGCAGTCCCACAACATTAGACTACCAAAATTTGCATGCATATAATAATGTGAACATTGAATGAAGCAGATATGACACAAATACCAGAGAATAGCATCAAGCTACAGCATTGATCATATAACTTCCCTCAACAATATAACTTGTTAATCATATGCTATTGCATTTCCATTTAAAATTTTGATTAAATAGTATAAATCACAATATTGAAGTTCTGGTCTTTATCCTTGGTGCTCTTCTTGGAGGTTGCATGAACTGGCCCTTTTTGAAGTCAGTGATCATGTTGTACACCTGCATTCATGCAAAAAAGAGTTACCATTGGTATCAGATGACAGTCTAAAGGAGATGCTTTGT